>PVHX01008623.1:0-82104 GCA_004024805.1 Geosciurus inauris
TTCTACCCAGGGTGAGAGGTGCTTTTGTTTAACCATGGTTATGGCCTCTCCTGAGAAGGTCCGTTTTTCACCTGTTGGATGGATGATGTGTGTCTGTGGTCTTAAGGCTGCAACCGCCAGCAGAAGCACGTGGCTCAGGGCTTGCATGCTGTCCCCACCCATGTCTCTCTGCAATGTGGGATACTGGGCACTCAGATTTAGGTCTGTTGGCAACAAGTGATTTGAGAGGTAGAAGTAAAATGGGCAGATGTTTGCCTTACATTCTCACGACTTTGGTGCTAGTTACTGCTGGGTGCCACTGCAGTGGGTCCCTGGGTGCTGGCCAGAACTGACCACCAGCACCAGTTTTCATCCACATGACTGTGATCTTTATGTGAGGTCATGGTAGAAACTTGTGATGTGCTTTTGCCTTGTGGTTTTTGTCTCTGAATGTCACACTTGCGATTGACTTTTCTTGGCCACATGGATGGGTGTGTTGCCTTTTGATCATTTAGCTCACAAATAAAACGTTTTCTTTGTCCCCATCAGGAAGCACTGGAGGCCCACAGGCCTCAGTTCATTTCTCGCTCACAAGAGCGGCTGAGGAAGCTGGAGCACATGGTGCAGCAGAGGAAGGCGCAGCGGAAGGAGAGCCCAGCGCCCAAGCAGAGCCTGCTCCCCATCCGCGCCAACAAGAAGCAGTTCACGGTTCCCCATCCTCTGAGTGGTGAGCGACAGGTGGCTGGGAGGATGGAGGAGATGGGGAGGGGGCTGGAGCCTCCACCTGGGGTGATGGTTCCAAACAATGCCAAGGATACATGCTGAAATGACACTCGTAGTTGTGAAGCCTGTTCTGGGACTGACCTGCCTGTTTTGAGAGATTACATACAGGCATCTGGCTCAGCAGAAAAATCATGGGACACTATTTACCGTTCTATCTGGGAAAGAAGCCACACCACCACAGCAGCCAGGATAGCAAGTTCAAATTCTTGGCTCCTAACTCATGTTTGCAAGAGATCCCCTTTGCCCTTTATAGATTACAAAACAGATCTTGGGGCCAGAGGTTGACTCCAGTTTGTCTACATCAACATTTGTTATCTTGAAACCCCTTCCCTGCTGCGAGCTTGGACAAGGGATGGCCAGCTCACAGGGCACTGTGAGGCCAGGGTCAAGCTGCCCTGGGAGGGAGGGCACTCACTCTGTCACGGGAGAAGGAGTTGTTGGGAACCTCCTCTGGGCAAGTATCACGCAGGGAGCTGGGGACACCACAGTGAGCAAGGCTGACCTCCTTCATGGAGGTTATAAACAGACCATTAAACTAGCAAGAATCACAAGAAAAGATGAGGCGAGGGTGGGAAACACCGGAGCACACACTTCACGGCCTGCCAACCCAAATGTTAGAATCTGAAGGCCTGAAGAAACCTCAGTTTTATTCTTTTGTACAAAGGAATGAGGTTTCTCTTCCTAGGAAAATGTTTTGGAACCCAGGAGGTGAAATTCTAAATAAAATTCCTCTGGGGAAATGACCATATTCAATAAAGTAGAGCTTAGCAAGTATTACCAAGCTCCCAGAAGGGGCATTTGGGGGACGGAGGGAAAAGGGCGTTATCATAGAATCCCTGCTGCTCAAAACTTTACAAACTACATGCAGGAGCACTTTGCATATGTGCATGTGTGTGTATATAGTCATTATTATTATATATTTGCACACAATGAAATAAATGAAGGTTCAAGTGAAAAACAACAAAGAAAGAATTCCTGATGTTCCCCACAGTCCTTGGCAGAGGACTGTCTAGGCTTGGCTCTGCAAAGAGCAACTGGCTTCAGGCACAGACTTCTCAAGGTGCCGCAAGGACTGAAAGCCAGCCACAAGTGAGTATGTCCTGGCTGGCAGTGCTGGGCTTGCTCTGGGCAGGCTGGGTGGTGGCATCCATGCTGCATGGCCACTAACCCTCCCCAGTTCTAATGATGCCGCTTGATTAAAATGGCCAATGGTCGGGCCATCAAAGCTGATGTCAACAAACACAACATGATGTCCCTTTAGAGTGCACCATACTCACATGCACATACCTAATAGCATCCGTGGGTCTTCCTTTTCAGCCAAGTCTCTTCACTCTGTGGACGAAGGAAGGTAAGCCAGGGCAGGAGGAAACTTGTGCAGTGTGGTGGTGTTCAGGAGCTTTCCCTCACTGTAACAAATACCCAA
The DNA here is from genome assembly GCA_004024805.1 of Geosciurus inauris. NCBI lineage: Eukaryota > Metazoa > Chordata > Mammalia > Rodentia > Sciuridae > Geosciurus > Geosciurus inauris. Next base: position 2,186 of record PVHX01008623.1, read on the forward strand.
AATAAATCAATTTAAAAAGAGAAAAGGTTTATGTTCACTCACAGTTTGGGAGGTCTCAGTCCATAGTCAGTTGGCCCCATTGCTTTTGGCCCTATGGTGAGGTGGCACACTGTGGCAGGAGCGTGTGGTAGGAAAAGCTGCTCACTACATAGCAGCCAGGGAGCAGAAGGGAGAAAGAAGAGACCAGGACCCAACCTCTTTGAAGGAACCTCCTCCAGGACCTAAACCCTGCATTTTAAAGTTCCCACCATCTTCCAATAGCTCTCAGCTGGGGCACATTTCAGACTCAAACTATATCAGGTGCCAGATGGGTTCCTTCTCTCCTGGGCCAGGGCTTGCGAGTGTCCTGAATGTCACAGGTGATTTGACCTTGGTCATCTGTAGTATTTGTTGTAGAAAGTCACCGCACATAACATGGCTTAAAATTACAGAAATGTACATTCAGTCTGGGGCCAGAAGTCCAAATCGAGTGTCCACAAAGTCGGTTCCTTCTGGAGGCTCAGAGGAAACATCCTATGGCCCCTCTCCCAGCTTCCACCACTCCTGGATATCCTGGTGTCCTTGGCTTGGGGACACCTCACTCCTTCCCCTCCCTGCCTCTGTCTTCACCTGGCCTCCTCTCTGTCTGTCTTTGTGTCCTGATTTCCTCTTCTCATTCATGGGGCTGGGGTCCACCTAACCCAGCATGACCTCATCTTAATTTGACTATATCTGCAAGGACCATATTTCTAATAATAAGGTCAAAATAAGATCACATTCGCAGATGCAAGGGGTGGGGTTGGGCACTAATGTATCTTTTTTTGGGAGGAGGGTCACAATTCAACATCATCCAACATTGAAATTTTATTTGAAACAAATATCCTCACAAGTTCACATTCTTATAAATGAAAACCTTAAAATTGTATATAATAAAAAGGGATCCAGACTCACCAGTGGTGTTAACTAACTGAGGTATCTTTTTACACCCCAAATTCCAAGACAGTCCTGGTGACTAGAATACTCTCAGGGGGACTTGGCCAGCACGGGTTTATGACCATTCCGGCCATCCCTGAAGTATTTATGTGTTGATGAGAGCTTTGCTTCCGTGTTTGCTTGTGTTATGTCACTTAAGTTAGACAATTTCTGAAATCAGAGCCTCTTATGAGCTCAGGCAAGTGAGAGGGAGCGTTTAGGGCCCCATTAAACAAGTCTACAGTGCACATCTTGTCTTCAGCCTGTCTGCTGGCAACATGATAAAAACAAAATGCAGATGTTTTTCTTACATGCTAAATTAGTTAATAAATCACATGCATGAGCATGCTCTGGCTGCCGTGTCAAGGAGTCTGGTAAGAAGACTCAAACTCACTTTTGGTGCTGGGCTCGCTGCCTCTGATCAGGGCTCACAGCAGTCTTGGCTCAGGGACAGACCGGGGAGGTTCAGGTGGGAGCTCCAGCAGCTGCCAAAGCTGGGAGAAGCGAGTCTGTGGGTTTGCAGGGACAGTCTGGCAAGGGGTGGGGGGCAGGTGTTTCAGATTTACTGATGAATTCTGAGCAGCTCCGAGGTTCGGGCCCAAGTGCTATGTGTGTGGTGTGTGCGTGCATGTGTGTGTGTTAATGAGGGTGAGAAGTCTCTATGTGGGGGCAGGGGAACTTTCATGAATAATTGGGGATAACAGAGGGACCTGTAAGTAGCATTATGAAGGTCCTGCCTACAGTGTCGCGCTCCTGATGGAGGAGACCTCCCACGCAGTCGAGTGAGTAGAAAGGACGAGGTGGGTCGTGGGGCAGCTGTGTGAGCAGGCAAAAGCGCAGTGGTAAGAGGGCGCAGAGGGTGCTCAGTTCAGTGGTGGGGGGAGGGTGGTAGAGATGCGGGGACCAAAGAGCTCAAGGGATATGAAGCCCAGGAGGATACCGCACACTGCATATACCACCACGGAGTGGTGTACCACTCCATCACTTGGGGCTGAGGCGAGAGGCGGAAGGTGCAGCCCAGGGTGGGGTGAGGGGGTCATCAGGAGACGGCGCAGTGGCTGAGTCCTGGAGGATGAACGCTGAGATGGAGGACAGGAGGACGGTGGTGGAGGGCTTTGCTTTCAGCCTCTCACATGACCAGGTCTCCAACATGGGGGCCCCTCTCCTTCCCAAGCCTGGGCTCCACTTGGTCAGTTCACTAGAGTTAGCTGGGGGCCATAGCAAGGCTCCCCACCATTGCCACACAGTTCCTGGGGACCCAGGTGGATTGGGTCATGTTCAGAGGCCAGCCCTAGCCTGGGAATTAGAGTGTTTCAGAGTTAGCCATGGCTTCCGCCTTGCAGATGGAATCCAAAGTAGGCAGTCTGGAAGCTCGTGTGGAAGAAGGGGTCCAGCACCTGCAGACAATAGGGGTTCACCACCTGCAGGCAGCAGGGGTTCACCACCTGCAGACAATAGGGGTTCACCACCTGCAGGCAGCAGGGGTTCACCACCTGCAGGCAGCAGGGGCTCAGCATCTGCAGACAATAGGGGTCCAGCACCTGCAGGCAGTAGGTGGCATCCCTGGTAGTGGTCAGTGGCAGCCCTCACCGTCCCATTGACAGACTTGTGGCTTCACCCTACACATACCTCAAACCTGGCCCTAACCATCTCCCACTGGGATGGCTCCCCAGATTCAGAGCCTCTTTGGAATCCAGGCTTCTCCCCGCCTGACCAAGCCAGCCGCAGCCCCACCTGGTTGGTCTCATTGCTGTTCTTCCTTAACCCACCCACTTAGGGAACCCAAACCACCTCTCTCTATCACACACCCTTTCTGACCTCACAGGGCCTTCTCTAGTCCAGCCTCTCCATTAAATTCCTACCCCTAGGCCATTTCCCCTGCTCCCTGTGGCATATGACCTGGCCTGCACTGGCTTTACTTGTCAACCTGAGAGCTTTGCTAGGGATGAATCACGGCTGCTACCTGTACTCAATGCTGCAGCCAACTTGGAAAGACGGACAGCACCCAGACACAGTCCATGTGGCCTGGCTACTTTCCTATCTGCCCGTTGAGGTGCTCTTCATGGCTCTCTTGTGAGCAGAAAACCCATGAGGAGCATCCCCTTCCTCCAAGACACCCTCCCTGCCCCCATCCTCCCTGTCCCTGATCCCACTGCCATTTGCTCACTTATGGCTTATGCTCTTGTAAATTGCTTTTTTCCTTCTTCACTTTGAATTCGAGTCCTTTGGGTGTGTTGGGGAATTCTCCCTAGACTGGAGGCACCAGTAGGTGCACAACATGGCAGGTTGCCCAGAGACTCCTCACTGCACCACGCACATCAGACTGAGTTAATCTGAATTGCATTATCCACACTTCCCAAAGGGAGTCACGTCAGAGCCATTCAAATCACGGACCAGTAGAGGAACGGAATTTTCCAGAAGGCACTGCAAATTTCCTTCTCCAGGAGAGCTGCCTTCACTGATGATTCCTGGCTGGGGCATGTATTAACATTAATTTGCATTCCCAGAGTATCTAGCTGGAAATGTGACCCAGCATATAGGAGATGGCAACAGAAGCCATCATGGTAATAAAAATGTGCCATTCATCACGCAGCAGCTGAGCAGGGGCTGCGACATCCTTCCGATCGCCTGATCCCATCTCATGAATGTTTTTCCATAAAACATTTAAATAAATATTTGTGGTTAGTACTCCCAATATTAATCACAAAGGAATTTCAGAATGTACTTATCAGATGAAAGTATTTTTTAAATTTTATCCATCCACAGAGAAAACAGGAAGCCTGAGTTACTTAAAAACTGTTCCCTGATTCAGAGACTCCCACACACAATATTACTAGTGCCCTTCAGACACTGTGACTGCAACACCGTGTTGTACCTTTAAAAGAAATATGGGAACAAAAGACGGATTTATGCCTATTGGTTAGAATTAGAATTAAAGAACAAAGAAAAGTGTTACTTCTGATTCAAACAGCATAAGGTGCAAAAGCCAAATTGCAGAATGGTAAGGAAAATGTCCGTAAGAGATTGCTTTTCCCAATTGCTTTGATTTTGTTTTCCAAATGGTTTTCCTTCGTATTTCACAAAGCAGTTAAGTACTCAGCCTTGCAGTGCACTGAGGATATAAATCCACTTGGCCAACAGCATGAAGGTTATTAGTCTTCTATAAACCATTGTTGTTTGGAATTTTCTAAAATGCTGGTAAGTCCAGGACTTGGGACAAACATGACTTTCATGAAGTTATTCACTAATTTTTTGTGGTGATCTCCTCTCTTAGCAATTTTCAAGTAGAATTCTTTATTTTCAACTTTAATCATCATGCTGTATAATAGATCGTCAGAACTTACTTCTGACTGAAACTTGATGTTCCCTAGGTTCATCCATGATGCCATAGATTTCTTTCTTCCTTTAAAGCAAAATAGTATCACAGTGTGTGTGTGGAGCCGGGGCACAAATCACACTCCATTATCCATTTATTTGTCAATGGACACTTAGGCTGCTTCCATACCTTGGGTATTATGAATAATGCTACATTGAACACAGGCACACAGATACCTCTTTGACACACTGACTTCATTCCCTTTGTATCTGTACCTAGCAGTGGGGTTGCTGCATTGTATGGCAGTTCGAATTTGATTTTTTGAGGGACCTCCATCATGTTTTCCACAATGGCCACACTAATGCAGATGCCCATTGATAGGGACCCTTTTAAGTAACTCAGGCTTCCTATTTTCCTTTTGTCTACCCTCTTGCCCACACTTTTCTGTGGCCACCCTGACGGGTGTGAAGTGATATTGTGGTTTCAATTTGTATTTCCCTGTAGATGAGCAACGTTAACATTTTTTCCCTATAATTGCTATCCATTTGTACATCTTTTGAGAAATGTCTGTTCAGGTCTTTTGCCCATTTTTTAACCAGTAGTTTTCTTACTACTGAGGTTTTTTTCTTTTCTTTTCTTCATATATTTTGAATATGATTTGCAAACATTTCCTCCCATCCCACAGTTTGTCTCTTTGTTGTGCTGGCCATTTTCTTGGCTATACAGAGGTTTTTCAAGTGATAAAATCCCTTCATTAATGTTTACTTTTGTTGCCTATGCTTCTGGGGGCAAATTGCCCAAACCAATGTCATGGAGCTTTCCCCAGTGTCGTCTTCTAGCAGTTTTACATTTTATTCTTCTGCAGGTGACTGTTCCAACACTATTTATTGAAGAGATTGTCCTTTCCTATTGTGTATTCTTGATGTTTTTGTCAAAGCTCATAAGTGCATGGGTTTATTTCTGAGTTACCTATTCTGTCCCATTGGTTTATATCTGTTTTTATGCCAGTCTGTGCTGTTTGGATTACTATGGCTTTATAGTAGATTTTGAAATCAGGTAGTGTGGTGCCTTGTTAAATTGCTCACAGTGGCCTTGGCTATTCAGGGTCTCTTGTGACTCCATGTGAGTTTTAGCTTTTTTTTTTTTTTTTTTTTCTATTTCTGTGAAAAATATCACTGAAATTTTGATAGGGATTACAGTCAATATATAGTGATGTACAGATCATTTGGGGTAGTATGGACATAAAATATTAGTTCTTTGAATCCATGAACATTTCCATTTATTTAAGACTTCTTCATTTTCTTTCAGCAGTGTTTTATAGTGCATATCATTCATGTCCTTGTTAAATTTATTCCTAAGTATTTTATTTTTTTAAACTGTTAGAATGGGGGACTGGGGTTGTAGCTCAGTGGCATAGTGCTTGCCTAGCATACATGAGGCACTGGGTTTGATCCTCAGCACCACATAAAAATAAACACAATAAAGGCATGTTGTCCATCTACAACTACAAAAAAAAAATTTAAAAAACTGTTAGAATGGGATTATTTTCTTGATTTCTTTTTCAGATATTTCATTATTAGTGTATATACACTAATTTTTATATATCCATTTTGAATTCTGTGACTGTACTGGATTTGTTTATTAATCTAGTGTTTTTTTATGATATATCTAGGGATTTCTAGATATAAGATCATATCATCTGTACACAGAGAAAATTTGTCTTTTTGACTCAGATGCCTTTTATTTCTTTTTCTTGCCTAATTGCTTTGGCCAGCATCACAGTGAACAGAAATGGTGAGAATGCAGATGTTATAGTCTGGATCTGAAATATCCCCCAAAGGCGCATGTGTTGAAGACTTGGTTCCCAATGCAGCAGTGTTCAGAGTGGGGGCCTTTAGGAAGAAAGTAGATCATGAGGGCTCTGACCACATCCATGGATTAATCCACTGAGAGATTCATATTCAATGGCATGACTAGGAGGTGTAGTCTTTGGGGCCTACTTGGAAAAAGTAGGTCACTGGAGACATGCCCTGGAAGGGTACTTCCTCTCTCTCATTACTTCCTGGCTGCCACAAAGTGAACAACTTCCCTCTGCCACACCCTTCACCTCAAGCCAGAGCAATGGAGTCAGCTAACCATGGACTGAAACCTCTGAAACCATAAGCCAATATAAATCTTTCCTCTTTTAAGTTGTGTATGGCAGGTATTTGGGTCATAATTATGAAAAGTTTACTACCACATTGTCATCCTTGTGCTATTCCTGATCTTAGAGGGAAAACTCAACTTTTCAATGTTGAGTATAATGTTAACTTGGGCTTGTCATATCTGACCCTGTTGTGTTGAGATTCATACTTTCTATACCTGATTTATTGAATTTTTTTTAATCATAAAAGGATGTTGAAATTTGTCAGATTATGGTTTTTCATCTTTGTTCTATTAATGTTGTATATTACATTTGTGAATTTGCATATGTTGAACCATTCTAATTTCCCAGAGACAAATCCTACTTGATAATGGAGAATGATTGTTTTAAAGTGCTATTGAATTCAGTTTGCTAGTATTTTGTTGGGGCATTTTACATTTATGTTGATCATGGATATTGTCCTGTCATTTTCTTTGCTAGTACTGACCTTGTCTAAATTTGATATCAGTGTAATATTGGCTTCATAAAGTGAGTTTGGAAGTATTTTGTTCTCTTCAATTTTTTGGGAAGAGTTTGAGAAGGATTGTGTTCATTCTTCCTCGATGTCTGATAGAATTCAGTCATGAAGTCCTGAGGTCTTGGTCTTTTCTTCGAATGGGAAATTTTTAAATTTCTGATCCAATACCCTTACTTGTTATTGTTCTCCTCTGACTTCCTAGTTTTGATTCATTCTTGGTAGGTCTTTTCTTTCTAGGAACTGATCCATTCTTCTAGGTTATGTGATTTGTAGGTGTATAACTGTTCATAGTGATCTATTATGATCCGTTGTATTTCTATGGTATCATAGTTGTAACATCTCCACTTATTTCTGACTTTATTATTTGGAATTTTCTCTTTTTTATTTAGTCTAACTAAATGTTTGTCAATTTTCTTTCTTTTTAGTTTATTTGACCTTTTATGTTGTCTTTCTAGTCTTCATTTCATATTAATTTCTTCCCTAATCTTTGTTATTTCCTTCCAAACTTTGGCTTTGGTTTGTGCATATTTTTCTGCTTGCTTGAGGCATAGTGTTACATTGATTGAGATCTTTCTTCTTTTTTCAGTAGAGTACTATAAGCTTAATTTATTGCTATAAACTCCTCTCTTAGAATTGCTTTTGATGCATTCTTGATGTGTTTATAAGTTTATAAGTTTTGGTGATGTGTTTATAAGTTTATAAGTTTTGGTGTGCTGTTTCCATTTTTTATTATGTTAGGATTTTTTTTTTCTTTTTGTACTGGGGATTAAACCTGGAGGTGCTTTACCACTGAGCAATATCCCCAGTGCTTTTTAAAAAATTTTTTCTTTTGAGACAAGGTCTCACTAAGTTGATTGGGTTGCTGATATTGACTTTGAACTTGCAATCCTCCTGCCTTAGCCTCCCAAGTTATTGGTATTAGAGACATGTGCCACCATACCCAGCTGATTTGGGACTTTTAAAATTTCCCTTTTGATTTCATCTTTGACTCATTGGTGTTCCAGAGGATGTTGTTTAATAGCTACACATTTATAAAATTTTCTAAAATTTCTCCTGTTATTAATTTTTAGTTTAACACCATTGTGGCTAAAAAAGATACTTGATATGATTTTGACCTTCTTAAATTTGCTACTTGTTTTATGGCCCAACGTGTAATTGATTCTGAAGAATGTTCTGTATGCCCTTGAAAAGAACAAGCATTTTGATGCTTTGGGATGGAATATTCTGTATATGTCTGTTAGGTCCATTTGGTATAAAACACAGTTCAAATCTATGTTTCCATATTGATTTTCTGTCTGGATGATCTATCCATTCTTGAGAGTGAGGTATTGAAACCCTCTAGTACTATTGAATTGCTGTTTATATCTCCCTTCAGAGTTGTTATTTACCTGAGATATTTCAGTGTTCTGATATTGGGTACACATATATTTATAATTGTCCTATCCCATTGATAAATTGACCCTTTTGTCATTATATTATGACCTACTTTGTCTTTTTTTCCAGTATTTTTTTTATGTAGGTATAGCTCCTCCTGCTTTCTTTGGGTTTCCATTTACATGGATTATCTTTCTCATCCCTTTGCTTTCTACTCACATGTGTCCTCAAAACTATAGCAAGCCTCTTGTAAGCAGCATACAGTTGGATCTTTTAAAATCTACCCTATATCTTTTGATTGAAGAATTTAATCTGTTTACATTCAAGGTAGTTATTAAACAAAGTAAAGACTTACTACTGCCATTTTGTTAATTATTTTCTTTTCCTCTTGTGTTTTTAGGCCCTTTTTTTATTCTTCTTCTCTTGTCACCTTCCTTTGTGATTTGATGATTTTTTTTTCTAGTGGTATGCATTGATTACTTTATCTCTTGTATCTACTATAGGATTTTGCATTGTGGCTACCATGAGTCTTTTATGAAACAACTAAAAAGGCTCATAACAATTCAACTTTATTGTATATAATAACTCTATAGTTTTTCTCCTCCTACCTCCCATATTCTTTCTTTTGGTTTTGATGTCACAATTTACATATTTCATATTGTGGATCCTTTAAATTATTTTAGCTAGCTATTTTTAATAGTTTTGTCTTTTAACCTTTCTATTGGACATATAAGTTGTTTACATTACCACCATTATAGCATTAGAGCATCGTGATTTTGAATATGTGTATACTTTTCCCAGTTTTATACTTCCATGTAAGTCCTGCAGCTAAGTAAATTGCTTAAATTCATTTAATCTTATTTCCCCTAAGCTTCTTTTACCTTGGAATGCTTTAATCTAATTCTCAAAATCCCATTTTGTTGACATTGCTATAGCATTCTTTGCTTACATAAATACTATGCTTTGCTAAAGAAAATCCAACTGGAATTTCAATTTGCCATTTTCCCCTACAAATCAGGCACTGTGGAAATGTGGTCTTACTTTTTACCTGTTGTGTTTTGTTCTAGCAATGCCATAAAGTGATGGCTTGAGGGCCCCAGAAACCCCCTGGGTGGTGTGGAATGGTGCCTGTTTCCATCTGTGGCTGGCTTTGTCTCATTGGAAGCTCACCCAGCAATGGTCCTGTTCAGAGCAGTCTCCATGTTGGCCCCCTGATACCTGGAACAGTGCCACCATGTTGTTGCCCAGTCTTTTGGAAAAAGAAATGCCAGTTATATTCCTTTTGGAAAGTGCATCACAAATGTCACAGTGTAAAATAACCACAGAAAAGAGAATCATATCAGAAGGGGGAAATCTTGGTCCTACCACTAATCTGACAAAATGAATGAAAGAAGGGAGAAACTGCCAGACTAATAACTTCATAGCAGTGGTAGAGAATTGCTGTCCCCAGGTTTGCCTTCACATGCAGCCCCTCACGGTGTGACACTGGAGGCCTATGGCTGGGGGCCTGATGCTTTGATGCAGTGCCATGGAGAGGCTCTCTCAAAACAGGGTTGCCAGACTTATCAAGTGAAAATTTTGGATGCCAGGTTAAATTTACATTTCAGATCAACAAGAAATAAGTTTTGCATAAATATGTTCCATGCAATATTTGAGATATGCTGATACTATAAAGCTTTATTATTTATCTGAAATGCAAATTTTTTGTTTTTGGTACTGAAGATTGAACTCAGGGGCACTCAACCACTGAGCCACATCCCCAGCCCTATTTTGTGTTTTATGTAGAGACAGGGTCTCACTGAGTTGCTTAGTGACTCGCCCTTGCTGAGGCTGGCTTTGAACTCGTGATTCTCCTGTCTCAGCCTCCCTAAATGCTAGGATTACAGGCTTGTACCAATGCGCCCAGTCTGAAATGCACATTTATTGTTTTCATATTTTAATTTATTTATTTGTTCTATTTATGTTTACATGATATCAGAGTGCAATTTGATTCATTGTACACAGATGGAGGATAACATTTTATTTCTCTGGTTGTAAGTGATATAGAATCACAACACACATGCAGTCATATATAAAACTAATAAACAGGGCTATGATGGCCATCATATTCCACCACCTTTACTGTCCCCATGCCCCCTCCCCTCTTACACCCCTGTGAACAGAGTTCCTCCATTGTTCTCGTGTCCTTCCTCCCATTATAGATCAGCATCCACTTATCAATGAGTACAATTCTGAGATTGGCTTATTTCACTTAGCATGATATTCTCCAACTCCATCCATTTATCTGTAAATGCCATAATTTTATTCTCTTTTATTGCTGAGTAATATTCCATTGTGTATATATACCACAGTTTTTTTATCCATTCATCTATCGAAGGGAATGTAGGTTGGTTCCACAGTTTAGCTATTGTGAATTTAGCTGCTATAAACATTGGAGTGGCTGCGTCACTGTAGTATGCTGTTTTTAAGTCTTCTGGGTATAGACCGAGGAGTGGGATAGCTGGGTCAAATGGTGGTTCCATTCCAAGTTTTCTAAGGAATCTCCATACTGCTTTCCAAATTGGTTGTACCAATTTGCAGTGCCACCAGCAATGTGTGAATGTGCCTTTTCCCCCACAACCTCGCCAACACTTATTGTTGTTTGTATTCTTGATAATTGCCATTCTGATTGGCATGAGATGAAATCTTAGGGTAGTTTTGATTTGCATTTCTCTGATTGCTAGAGATGTTGAACATTTTTCCTATGTCTGTTGATCGATTGTATACCTTCTTCTGTGAAGTTTCTGTTCAACTCCTTGGCCCATTTATTGATTGGGTTGTTTGTTTTTTTGATGTTAAGTTTTTTGAGTTCTTAAATATCCTGGAGATTAGTACTCTATCAGATGTGTGTGTGGCAAAGATTTGTTCCCAGAATGTTGGCTCTCTGTTCATTTCATTGGTTATTTCTTTTGCTGAGAAGAAGCTTTTTAGTTCCATCCCATTTATTGATTCTTGATTTTACTTCTTGTGCTCTCGGAGTCTTGTTAAGAAAGTATGGTCCTAATAAAACATGATGAAGATTTGGGCCTATTTTTTCTTCTATTAGGCGTTGGGTCTCTGGTCTGATTTCCAGGCCCTTGATCCACTTTGAGTTGAATTTTGTGCATGGTGAGAGAAAGGGGTTTAGTTTCATTTTGCTGCATATTGATTTCCAGTTTTCCCAGCACCATTTGTTGAAGAGGCTATCTTTTCTCCAGTGTACATGTTTATCTCCTTTGTCTAGTATAAGATAACTGTATTTAATGCCGGGCGTGGTGGTGCAAGCCTGTAATCCCTGCACTTTGGGAGGCTTAGACAGGAGAATTGCAGAGTTCAAAGCAAGCCTCAGCAATGGCGAGGCACTAAGCAACTCAGTGAGAGCCTGTCTCTATATAAAACACAAAATAGGGCTGGGGGTGTGGCTCAGTGGTCGAGTGCCCCTGAGTTCAATCTCCAGTACCAAAAAAAAAAAAAAAAAGATAACTGTGTTTAAGTGGGTTTTCTCCCTCCTTCTTTTCATTAGAGTGGCTAAGGTTTTGTCAATTTTGTTTATTTTTTTCAAAGAACCAGCTTTTTGTTTGGTAAATTTTTTAAAATTCTTGTTTCAATTTCATTGATTTCAGCCCTGATTTTGATTATTTCCTGTCTTCTACTTCTTTGGGTGTTGATTTGTTCTTCCTTTTCTAAGGCTTTGAGATGAAGAGTCAATTCATTTATTTGTTGACTTTTACTTCTTCTAATGAATGAGTTTAGTGCAATGAACTTTTCTCTTAGCACTGCCTTCATGGTATCCCAAAGATTTTGATATGTTGTATCAGAGTTTTCATTTGCCTCTAAGAATTTTTTTTTTATCTCTTCCCTGATGTCTTCTTTTATCCATGCATCATTCAATAGCATATTATTTAGTTTTCAGGTGTTGGAGTAGTTTCTACTTTTTAATCTGTTATTGATTTCTAACTTTATTCCATTGTGGTCAGATAGGATGCAGGGTAGAATCTCTATTTTTTTGTATTTGCTAAGACTGGCTTTGTGACATAACATATGATCTATTTTGGAAAAGGATCCATGTGCTGCTTAGAAAAAAGTGTATTCGCTCATTGATGGATGAGCAAATGTCTGTCTGTTAAGTCTAAATTATTGATAGTTTCATTGAGATCTATGGTTTCTTTATTAAGTTTTTGTTTAGGAGATCTATCCAATGGTGAGAGAGCTGTGTTAAAGTCTCCAAGTATTATTGTTTTGTGGTCTATTTAATTCTTGTATTTGAGGAGGATTTGTTTGATGTACATAGAAGCCCCATTATTTGGAGCATAGATATTTATGATTGTTATGTCTTGTTGATGTATGATTTCCTTAAGAAGTATGAAATGACCTTCTTTATCTCTTTTCACCATCTTTGGTTTGAAGTCCACTTTATTTGGTATGAGAATGGAAACTCCTGCTTGTTTGCAGGGTCCATGTGAGTGATATGTTTTTTCCCACCCTTTCACTTTCAGTCTGTGGACATCTTTTCCTGTGAGATGAGTCTCTTGAAGACAGCATATTGTTGGGTCTTTTTTTAAAATCCAGTCTGTCAGTCTATGTCTTTTAATTGGTGTGTTTAGGCCATTCACATTCAGGGTTATTATTGAAATATGATTAGTAATCCCGGTCATTTTGGTTTATTTTTGGTTTTTACCTTGACTTGTTTTCTCTTTTGAATGGTCTTTCCTTTAGTGTAGTTCCTCTCTTTGTATGTTTTCATTGTTGGTTATCATTTCCTCCTCATGGAATATTTTGCCAAGAATGCTGTGTAGTGCAGGCTTTCTTGCTGTAAATTCTTTTAACTTTTGTTTATCATGGAAGGTTTTTATTTCATCATCAAATCTAAAGCTCAGTTTTGCTGGATATAGAATTCTTGGTTGGCATCCATTTTCTTTCAGAGCTTGGAATATGTTGTTCCATGATCTCCTGGCTTTTAGTGTCTGGGCTGAAAAATCTGCTGAGATCCAAATTGGTCTCCCCTTATATGTAATCCGGTTCCTCTCTCTTGCGGCCTTTAAAATTCTATCCTTATTCTGTATGCTGGGCATTTTCATTATAATGTGCCTTGGTGTAGATCTGTTGAAATTTTGTACATTTGGTGCCTTGTAAGCCTCTTGTATTTGATTTTTCAATTATTTTTTCATATTTGGGAAATTTTCTGATATTATTTCATTGAAGAGATTGTGCATTCTTTTGGTTTGAAATTCTGCACCTTCTTCAATCCCAATAAATCTTAGATTTGGTTTTTTGATGCTGTCCCATATTTCTTGTATGTTCTGTTCATGATTTTTTACCATCTTCACTGTATGGTCAAGTTTATTTTCAAGATTGTATATCTTGTCTTCATTATCTGAGGTTCTGTCTTCCAGGTGATCTGGTCTGCTGGTGATGCATTCTATTGAATGTTTTATTTATTTTATTGTTTCCTTCATTTCAAAAATTTCTGATTGGTTTTTTTTATGATCCCTAGCTCTTTCTTAAAGTAATCTTTTACTACTTGTAATTGCTCTCTTATCTCTTTGTTAGAATGATCAATGGTTACCATTATTTGCTCTCCTTTGTTAGATTTTTGCCTGTAATTGCTCACTTATGTCATTCTTTAATTTGCAGATCATTTTAATTATGTAAATTCTGAATTCTTTCTCTGACATTTCATCAACTCTGTTGTCAATGGTTTCTGTTACAGTGGTTTATTTGGGCACTTTTTCCCTTATTTTTCCATGTTGATTGTGTATCTTCCTTTCTTGCAATACCTATCTGAGGTATTGCGGTTTCTATCCTATAATCTTGTATTGACATTCCAGATTACCTGTATCTCACCTTGGAGCTACTTCTGTTCCCTCAGTGTCTCCAGATGGACACTACTGCCACTAAAGTTGGTGGCAGAGGTAGTGGACGTACCTCTAGAGGGCAGTGGGAGTGGCCTTGGCTGGGCTCCTGTGGTGGTTCCTGAGGGCTGTTTTGCCCCTCTCTTGCACTCCTGCTGGTGAGCAGGATCTCTGGAGCAGAACTGGGGGCTGGCCCAAGTCTCACTTAGGCAGGGTCACAAGCAGGAGAGTCTGTGTGTGACCCTTACGGTGGGTGTGAGCTCCCCTGGGGCTGGAGGCTAGCAGGCTCTGGTGTCCCTTTGGCTGGACACCCGTGGAGTTTCCTGAGGACAGTTTTGGGCCCTCTGTGGCTCCTGCCTGTCTGCAGGAACTCTGGAGCGGAACTGGGCTGAAATGCAAATTTAACCTCAAGGCTATGCAACTTGGGAAGGATTGAGCTATCTCCCAGGTTCTCTTATTTTCTTCTTATTTGCCAGTGATCCTCTGATGTAGGCAAACATCAGAATCACCTGGCCTATGCCCATAATTCTTGGTGCAGAGGCCTGGATGGGACAGATCTACACATGCCCCATTCAGCAGGTGATGCTGAATGCTGCTGCCTCAGTGACAGGGCACTAAGGTAGTGGCTCTGGCTAATGTCCCTGTGGTGAGTGGTTCTGGTTAATGTCCTTGTGGTGAGTGGCACTGGTTAGTGTCATCCCTGTGGGGATAGTGCTGGTCAGTGCCCTTGGAGATGATACTGGTTAGTTTGTTAATGCTGTTAGCTTCTTCTCAGTCTATAGAGTGCTCTCAAACAGACTGCTTTCATAAGTTCTTCCAAGAAGAACCATCAGGTCCTGTGCCCCCACTAAGTAGATGAGGAACTGGACCTCAGAGAGCTCAAGTAGCTTGTGCCAGGGAACACAGCACCAGGCAAGCCCAAAGAATCACCAAGGCACATCATACAAGCTTAGTGTTAGCTTCCTAGCTCTCACATTGTCTTATGTAAGCAGGAAGAAACTGAAGTTCCTGCCATAGTGAGTGAGGTCATTAAGAATTGGGGGGTCCTTAAATCCTAAGGGCTAGATGAAGCTGACTATTTTACAACTGCACTTCCTTCAAGGTCAACTGTGTTTTCTGTGTACAAAATATTCTATATTGCTTTGCTGGCCATTCCAGGACTTCCTGGGGGCTTGTGCCTTTTTGATAATGGACTGAAGCCATTTAGTAGGGTTTACTTTGAAAGCCTTGGTCCTGAATAGGGATCTGGTTTAGTGTGAGAGTCTCTGAAATTGCAGATACCAGAGTGAATGGAGCTTGTGGTCCCGTGGGTCCTGGCTGGACTGCAGTCTGACTTAGGTGCAGGCTGGCTTCCTCAGCAGTACCCAGGGCATCTGTGGGGAACCCATGGAGATCCTTGGACCTTTCTGTCCCTCACTGGGTCTCTTGAGGAGTAGCCAGGCAACAGATACCAATAAGAAGCACCTAGCGCTGTCAGCTGCAGGGTGGAGTGTGGGTGGAGGGAGCAGGATGCTGGGCTGGAGAGGGACAGAGAAGAGACCCCCATCTACTAGGAGCCCCTGCCAGCTGGGGAGAGTGGACAGGCAGCTGTAAACCCTATAGAGGAAAAGATTTTGAGGGAGCTGGACTGAGAAGGGGGCCACTGATAGTGCTCACTGGTCCAAGAGAGAGGGCAGGAGAGGTCAGGGGATGCAGCCATGTATCTCCAATGATGGTTTTCACAGGCGTGTTTGACATGGGGGGTCTGGGTTGCCTCCTTCACTGTGGTCTGGCTCCTTCTGCCCATGTTGCATCCAGGCTTCTTTCAAAGGAAGATCTGCCAGAAGATGCTGGGCTGCCATGTTCGTGGTGGCCTCTCTTATCACCACCCCTCCTCAGGGACAAGACCTTTTCTCAAATCCACCCAGTAGCTGCCTAGGGCCCATCTTTTCATGGAAGCCCTGAGGCAGTGATCCAGCTCAAAGCCTTAAGGTGGGTGTCTGTGTGCAGGAGGTGAGCCCTCTCCAAGGAGAATAGGTCACCTTTCCCACCCAGACCTCCCCATCACTGCCACCTTGCTTTTTAAACTGAGTGTGCAAAAGAAATGGCTATTTCTGGAGACCCACTGGGCCAGTTTTCACTTAAGTCCTGGCGTTTCCACACCAAGACCTCCACATCTCTCTCCTGTGACCAGATGGTAATTGGCACATGCCTTTGTGTCCATGTAAAGGTCAGTGCTGGCCTCCCTGATCCATAGAGTAAGCAGCTCACCACATGTTTCTGCCATGCAGGGACAGGATTCACTGAGGCTAGACGTGATTTCAGAGAAAGGAGAGTGTTGATCCAGCAGGAGAGCCCGTCAGAGGCAAGCAACCTGTGTGTCTTTAAGATACCCGTGTGCGGTGTGATGCCTGTTTAATTTGCATAGGGCTACTTGGTCCAAGGTGGACCACTCTGTTGTTGCCCATGTCAAACAAGTCAGAGGTTCTGCCGCAGACAGCTGAACAGAAACCAAGTGCGCAGAATAGATTTGAATCTTGAAATTTGAACCTCACCCCAGTGGCAGCACAGTCAGCTGCTTACTGCTTTGAAATCAGCGTAATGA
Organism: Geosciurus inauris; assembly: GCA_004024805.1. NCBI lineage: Eukaryota > Metazoa > Chordata > Mammalia > Rodentia > Sciuridae > Geosciurus > Geosciurus inauris. Next base: position 18,941 of record PVHX01008623.1, read on the forward strand.
ACAGCCTTGTGGTCTTAGAAAACCCACCACCTACAGGTCCCCCTGAAACACACCCCATTTCCCTTCTTTCTGGGGAGGTGCAGACGTGGTGTCCATCCTCCCAGCTGTTGCTGGAGCTGCTGAATTTGCTCCAACGGGCATCTTGGTTTTAGAGTGTCTCAGATAGCGGAAGAAGTGTCTGAGAGCTCAGGGTGACTGAAGAAGACAAAGCCTCTGGGAGAGGGTCTTCCCAACAACTGCTGTGAACTTGATTATCACAGAGGTTATTGCCCCACAGGGAGAACAAAGCCTTGCAGTCAAAGCTATAGAAAGCGGTTTCCAGGGAGAAAGAGCTGCCTCAGCCAGTGAACAGCCAGTGGGGCCACCCTCAGATGGTCCTCGCTGCTTCCTGGTGACTCTGACAGCTGTCTGAATGCGAAGGCCACCTGTTCCTGTGTGTGTGTCCATGTGTCTACTCAGACACACATGCCTACACACGCACATGACGTAGGGATTGTAATACATACCGCATGTGTTTGTGGAGATTAATGGATGTTGGGCCTTTGATTGTACAACAGCAAACTCACCCAGAGGCTCCCGAATCACCTCAGTACCTGGTTGTTTGCTGAAATAGCAGAGGCTTAAGGAAGCCTGGCCTCACCAAATTCAGCTAGCAACAGGCTCTGTGGTTTGTATCCAATAATGAGCCAGATGCAAGATTGTCCCCACCCAGGAGAAAAAGTTTCCAGAGATGCAGAAATAGGTGACTTACCTTAGTGAATCTCTTAGGGGGAAAAAAATCATCCTCCATTTGAATAATATGAAAAAATCATCCTCCATTTGAAGTAAATATGACTACAGTCTTTTTGCTGTCAGTGAATTAATATGTGGGAAGCTTTAAGGACAATCCATAAAAGACCCATAAGCAGGCTGAGAATTATTCTCTCCAGTTACTTTCATTTTATAAAAGGCAGAATTTAGATTAAAAGGGAATTGATGGGATTTCACTGAACATTTGAACAGAGCACACACACAGTAGGTTTCCATGCCATGAAATGAGATTCCCCAGGGTTCTGGGGAATCCCTCTTGCTGGTTCTGGCTGAGCTGCTCTCTAGAGTGTCCCCAGATCCCAGTCCTGCTTGGTGGACCTGACCACTCCTCCCTGAGGCTGCTCCCCTCCCTGTGTCTTCGGGCCTGGCACTGAAAGGCCCCGTTTATCTGACTTTCATCCTGGGCTCTGAGCTCTCAGTCTTATTTATCTTTGTGTCCCTACTGCCTAGCACCACAGAGATAAATACTTAGCAGTTGTCAGATGAATGTGTTGCTTAGCCCAAGCCTGGAGTCATCTTGACTCATGTCTCTAGGCCCCACCACTTTCTCTCTACCTGTCCTAGGTAGATGAGTCCCGTGACTGCCCTCTGTACCAAGCACTGCCATCTTTCACCCACCGCGGGGCTGTGATTGCTGGCCCAGGCTCCCATGGCCACTTTTGAGTGTGCTCCCCTCAGTTCATGTTCTGAAGAGCGCCTGCAATCATCCGCAAGCAGCAACGAGCAGATCAGTTTTAACACGTGGCTGTGCGTCTCTCAACTCTGGAGGCGTGCTCCTTATAGACCCGTCAAACTGCTCCAACAGGTTTGCAAGGTTCTCAGTGCTGTGCACAGTAGAATCATCTGGAGATTTTGGTTGGAATTCCAACACATATGCACAGGAATCTTTGTCAAATCCCCAGGAGGCTGGACAGTGTGACCTGGCTGGGGAGCCATGGTGGTCTCTGCTGTCCCCTCTGCTCCCTCCTCGCTCACAGTGCTGTTGTATTCCAGCAGCAGGACCTCACTGTCCCTTTATCCTGATGTTCTCACAGCTGGCTTCACTATCCCTTTATCCTGATGTACTCATGGCTGGCTCTTGGGGTTGTTAGGTCTTGGCTTAAAGATCTCCTCCCCTTCCTGGGGACTGGAAGAGATCTAATCATGTGCATGTGGAAATATGCCGCAATGAAGAACACTGTCCTTCGTGATCATTATTCCCCAATTTAAAACAGAACTCCTCCCTGAGGGACCCTCTCAACCACCCCAGATCCTGTGTCACATGGTGGAGCTTCCATTCTGTCAGAGCTCTGGCCTCACCACGTGACATCTCACAAAGGCAGGATGGCGTCCATTGCTTTTCTTCCCAGCATCTCCCACAAGAGAGGAGATGTGGAGGAAGAAGAGGGGCACACGAGAAATGGACTGGGGACCAGCATCATGGGAAATGAGGAACAACTGTGGAGGCTCCCAATACAGATTCTACAACCAGGAGTTGGTGGCCGTGTGCTGAGGTGAAGCACCTGGGTGGCGGGTGTGGGCTGCAGCCAACTCTGCCACGTCATGCACAGCGTGAACTTGAGCAGGTTCCTCAGGGACCTCAACCCTGAATGCAAAACGTCCTGAGCATGCCCCAGGGCTTCCGGAAGATGAGTTGAGATCATGAAGGAAGCATCAATAAATGCTGGCTACATCACTACAAAGCGCCATATGGACCAATCAAGTGTAGAGTGGGGTCCCCTCCCCCTCCATGCCACTGCCCCTCTCAACGTGCCAACAGCTGCCAGATGAAGGTGCTCTCTCTCCTCTGGTGGGGTTGGAGCCATTTGCAACAGTGCACTTAATTTATTTTAGCTGCAGACCCTCCCTTTTTGCCTGCCCCCGGGGAGGCCCCTGCCAATTATCAGCATGGCTCAGTGCTATTATAAAAACTCAAATCAGAAAATGCCATAATTTCATTCTTTATGGCTGAGTGATATTCCATTGTGTGTGTGTATATATATACATATATATATACACACCACATTTTCTTTATCCATTCATTTGTTGATTGATTCCATAGCTTGGCTAAATACACCCTACTGTCATGTATATCTAAAACCAACAAATTAAAAGAAAAAAAAAACAAAACTCAAATCAGCAGCAACCAACTTGCAGGCACTTCCCCGAGGGTAGGGTGGAGCCCACCACGTGGAACCCTCTGGGATGCAGGCTTGCTGGCTTTGCCCAAAGTGGGCTGCTTGACCCAACTGTAACCTGCACACAGGACAAGACAGGCTCTGAAAACAGTGCAGTGGGCAGACAGCTCACGTGTGTTTTGTTTCTTAGAAGTAATAGCAAAGCCTGATTGTGGTATCCAAGCTCTAAAGAAACAAACTGAAAAGAAAGACAAAAATTTCAATTTCCACAATAGACCACCTATCATTGAATTGTGATTATGAAATCCAATGTAATTTGTGTGTTTTTTATCCCTGCAAGACACTGTCTATATTGAATTCACCCTAATCTTGAGTAGTTCCTGAGGAACACCAATCCCACCTGTCCATCTTCCTGTGAGGTTTCTTGTCCCCGAGTGGGAGTCCTAAGTTCTCACATATTTGCTTACCCAAGACCCTGACACTCCTTTCTGGGATTTTCCAGAGCACCTGTTTCTGCCTGGTCATGTCCAGAGTAGAGGTTAGGGTGGGACTCTGGGAGGCCCTTGGCTCATGGTCTGTGGCAGTGTCACCTTCCCCCTTCTCTGAGGTCCCCCACCTTTCTCAACACTGATGCCATTTCCTCTTAGTTGGGAATATTCTGATTTCTTTCTTTTTTCTTTCTGCTTTCCTTTGATTCTTGTTAAGTAGTTAAACAGTGGGGTCATAACGCATGTTCAAATCACTAGGCGGGACGTAAGCTCAGCCACTGTGCCGTTTTCCGTATTGTGCATCAGTCGTTGTGTTCAGAGGGGAAGACATTTCCTAGAAGCCTGTCTCTATCCCATCTTCTTGCATAGTCAAGCTGTCTTTGGTGGCTCCACTGGTCAGAGGAGCAAGGGAGAAAGTCCTGGGTGTGGGAAGACATGAACAGCAACCCAGCCCAGGCCTCCTTAGGGATCACAGGGAGCCCACGCCTACTCTGCAGCTTAGCAAGGATACGAGCCACCTGTCTGCTTATGCCAAATGGCGGCAGCAAGCCGGCCAGTCCAGGTGTTCCAGGAAGCACGGCAGCTGGTCAGGTTACCCCATGCCACAAGCACCCCAGGCATGTGTGCCACACCTGTGGCTAACCTGTAGGGCTGAGTCTCTCTTGGGGATTTCAGACTTGTTTTCAGTTACTGCAAAAGAGTCCATGCAAATTTTAAAACTTAGACCCTTTTAATGCGTTCTTACACGGAGGAACAGTGCAATACCACAGTGACATTTTGCCACCCTGCGCTTAATCACAGGACGCTACAGATACAAGTCTACGGTGTTGTCCATGACTCTTCTGACATTAGGAAAGGGGGAAGGTGGTCTTCATCTTGCAGAGGCTGAGCAGCCCGGACGGAAGACTGTAGGTGTGATTGTGTCTCCTGCTCTCAAAATGCTCTAGAGCAGCTGGGGGTGCCCTTGTTCTTAGGGTTCTCAAAGATCTAGTGTGGGGATCTTTCTGAGTGGAATGGCCGTGGACCCTGGCACATCTTCCAGAAAACCATGAGTATGGCTATGGGAAGCACCCAGAGGAGTGGCTCTCATGGAACAGGTGAGGGGCTGACATGGTACCTCAGGCCTTGACACCATTGTGAAGACCAACCCGCTGGCTGCTCAGTGGTCAGTGCAACCATTTATGGTATCTGAGTCCTGCAGTGTATGTCACAGGCTGTGGCTTAGAGGACGGTCTCAGAGAATGTGCTGACTCCACCACAGCATTTCTCCAGAGATGTGTGATAATTCAGTACCTTTGGTAACTAATCCTCTTTCTTCCTTTTTTTTTTCCCCCAGATAACTTGTTCAAACCCAAAGAAAGGTGCATTTCAGAGAAGGAGATGCACATGAGATCTAAAAGGTACTTGATTATTATGTGACATGGGAGGAAGTTGGGGAGGGAGTTGGGGTGACTTGACAGGCCCAGGTGCTGACCAATGGGGCCACTTTCTAGGTCCATGTTTAAGGTCTGAGGTCCTCTTGGCTGCAAATCTGAAAAAAAATTGGCTTAAATGAGCGCAGTTGTGGGAGTGTGCCTCTGAATGCTCATGCTGCCCTTGGACAAACCATAGGAAGGGGTGGGTCTTTGATTCTGGTCCAATGCAGTGCTCAGGCTCTGAGAGATCTCCCAACTCTGCTGGAACTCTCGTGCACTGTGGCATCATCACCATGGGCTGGAGCAGCGCCCCTGCACCTCTGAAGGTGATTTCTCCTGAGGGCCTGACAGCAGCAGAGACTGAGGGACAGGATCCAAGCTGGAAGCCAGTGGAGCGTGAGAGCCAGTGGCGCCTCCCAGGGGCCACCAGCTGGCTTTCCTGGCACTCTGACTCTGGCAGGCTGGGCAGCCCTGCTGCCGGCAAATTCTCCCTGTTCTGCCTGGCTGGCTCTTTGCCAAGACTCCTACTAATTCTCACCAACCTGGTGCACACAAAAGCTGCCATTCTTTCAGAGACCTAGCCTCTTAACCAAAATGCTAAAGCTCAGCAGTGTTGGCCACGTTCATGGAAGTGTAGTCATCGGGTTATAATAAAGTATCTGGCACTAGGAGGAATTATAATAATTAAGTCAAATTGATAGTGCATTTAGAGACACCTCTGAAATAGAAAGAATAACCCCACAGACACTCCAGCCCCAAATCTCTGCTTTTACTGTGATTATGTTGTTTCCATGATAATTAGGCCACTTTGATTGTCCCTAGGGAACGCCTTTGTCAATAGGGAAATGAAAGCAGAGAGAAGGTGGACCTTTCTATTAGAGACCTGATTCACAGCATCCTACCTGGGGTTGCTGAAGGGCCGCTGGGTTTGAAGACTTGTTGTTTCAGAAGTGCAAAGTCACATGTTCTTCCCCGCCAAAGCATCCACTTTTCAACTTAGTGGGAAAAAATAAATAGCCAGATCCCCCTCACATACACACAGTCCCCAACCCCAGAGCCACTATCATGGAGCCTTGCAAACCAAGCAACTAAAATAATCAATCTTAAAGCAGCATTGGTAGCAAAGTATTGCTCTATCCTTTCATAAGGAGGAAACTGAGGCTCAAAGAAGACTCCGAGAGCTGGGTGACACTGCACCCGAGTCCCTGGCTGTCCTGACTGGTCACTGAAGGATTCAGCAATCAGGTTTCTCCCGGCTCTGTGAAATGTGCCCTGGCTGGGTGCTGGCCCTGGCTCACCTGGAGCTTTGCTTTCTTCGCATTCTCTGTTATTAATTGTACTGCTAAATTATATCTTCAGTTGAAAAAAAATCAAACAATGGAGATAAAGCTCAAGTCGCCTCATTACTCCTGCTCTCCTCTCAGCCTTCTTCCCAGCCCCAGCCCGTCTGCTGAGAAGACCACAGTTGCATCTCCCTTCTCTCTACCTTGAAGCAGACTTGTGTCTGTTCACGTACAGTTATGTGCTGTTTAACCACAATGGGGTCATACCCTGTTGTCTCTGTAGCTTGCTTTTCTCACAGTGTAATATGTCAGAAGACATAGATTGTTCTCCTCATGGCTTTGATGCTAGGCAGAGTGTGGCCCACAGGATGGTATACCATGATTTATTTGGGGATCTCTTTTAAGAAACCAAAAATCAGAAGCAACCGAGTTGGAGCCTGTGAATGTTTACTTTAAACTCCCCAGTTGATTTGGATGGCCAGTGTCAGGAAGAGGTGTCTGTGGATCTGAAAGACTTTCCACTGGGAAGGCTTGGGACATGATAGCTCTTCTTTCTGATTCCCCTATGGGCTCCTTTCCTGGTCCTTTCTAGAATCATCCTCAGTGAATTCACAAACGTTTCCCGACTCATGAGCAGCTTCGTGCTGTCTAGTTGGGTGAGCGCTGTGTAGAGGGTAAGGACCAAAGGCTGAGGTCTGAGTGCCACCTCCTGTGACCTGCACCAGGGCTATACCCAGTCTCCTGGTAAATGAGGGCTTGGGTTTCTCATTTTTCTAACGGTGGGATACCACCTGCCACCTCCAGCAGTCGTGTGGATTGGGTTCATTCATGTCAAGGGATCAGCCTGGTGCCCTGTAACTATGACGTCACCAGCTGATACTGTTGTCATTATTATCTTTGTACTTTGTTCTATAGTTTTAATAATGGAACAGATTTTGTTGGGCTTTCAAACATGAGAGAAAATGAAAAAGAGATATGTTAGCTGAGTGCCATGTGTATGGCTCTGGCCGTGGCCCTGCTGGTCGGTGGGTTCTAGTAGCAATACTGGTACATGTGGGTGCATAAGGAGTTTCTGTTAGGAAGGAGGAAAGAAGTGTCCAGAAGAAGAGTCCTGTGGGCCCTGCCTGTAACTTGGAAACTCCCACATAATAACTATTTGTCCGGATGTGTTTGGACAGCTTAACTAGACATGCAATTGCTTAAGAGGAAGCACACACACATTTTGGCATGTTTGTGATTCCTGCTACTTCTATCTACTCCTCCTTCCAAGTCTCAAGAAGGCAATAATTGGGTGGCAAAGGTAATAAAAGGTATTTTGGGGCAAGGTTGCATAACACTCAGAATGGCAAAGCAGAAGGTTTAGAATTCCCATTTTACAAGTTGGTTAATTATCACTGAGGGTGGAGGGACATGGAAAGTGACTTCCAAGAAATTACTTGGCCTCCCCAGCTGGCCTGTTGCTGGCCCTGCAAGTGCAGAGACGAGGTGCTGTCCCCGGTGTGGAGCCCTCCTTTCGGCATCTCCCTGCGTGGAGGAAGCCCAGGTGCCTACTCTTTCTTTGAAATGTCAGTGGCTGCTGGGAAGACAGGATGCCGTGTGCCACAGGCACGTGCTCCTGCTACCATTCAAAATGTTCTCTGTGTCTGTTTCAGAATCTATAATAACTTGCCAGAAGTTAAAAAGAAGAAAGAAGAACAAAAGAAAAGGGTGATCTTACAGAGTAACAGACTCCGAGCTGAAGTCTTCAAAAAGGTAACGGCTCGTGCCAGCAGGTGTGGGGATGTGGCCCAGAGCCATGCGTGTGCACTTGACATCTCTGTTTCCCCATCTCTCCAGCAATTACTGGACCAGCTCCTTCAAAGGAACGCAGTCTGACCCCGGGCTGCCCTGCTGACCACGACCTGGACCCCGGGAAGACTTCAAACGCTGGACAAGCTATTAAACTTAGCATTACCTTCATGACATGAAAACATATATTTTACTTTTGATTTTTTTTTTCATAAAGGAAAGAATCGCTTCCTGAATGACCCAAACAAACAACATGCCTTGAGGAAATAGGTCAGCAGTCTTGCAGGGACATCAACTCCATGTAACCCGCTAGTCTTAGTCTCCTTCCTTTTTTTTACTTCTGAATTTTACCTTTTACTTCTAATGCTTCCTCCCTGCCATTCCACCCAAGCAGATGGGCCTCATACACTCAAGTGTGCTTTGGTGTCTGGGGGATTTTTTTTTTAATAAAATTTCTGGGACCAAAATCCATCTTTTTTTTAATATACAAATCCCAACATCTGCCAGTTCTTACAGACTCCAAAATGTGGGTCATCACAGTGTGTTTTAAAATGTGGACTCCTAATACCAGAGGCTGGTTTGGGAAATGAGCGGGTGAGATGCCAGACTGGAGAGAGCAGGCTGTCTCCCTCAGCTGCCCACCCCGCCTCACTCACAGCACCTGACTTTGCTTAGCTAGAGTCTGTTTCACTGGAAGCTTTGAGGGCAGAATCAGCTGATCAGTGTTTTCTGCACACACACCCCTTCCTCAAAAGCTGTTTTATTAAAATGGCCTCACGGCGCCAACTCTGCTGTTTGTTTTTCCAGATGCTTACAATGTCCAGTATTTATAAATGTATTCAGGAAGTTAAGAAAAGCTAGTTTTTACAGCATAAAGGAAATAAATGCAATTATTCAAAAATTCAAGTGTTTCTCTCTTATGTATTCTGGTCAGGATCGAATAGTGGCAACAGATAACACTGTTATCTGGTGTGAGATGTCTTTGCGGTCACCCAGGGTGACGCTCTCCTCCTCTGCCCCTTCTGACTACCATGGAAATCTTTGGTTTTTAAATGCCCCAGTGGAGAATGTTGCCTCCCAGAGAGCTGGTACAAGAGAAGAGGGAAAACTGCTGGGAGCAAGATTTACAGCCCCAAGTCTCACTAGAAGTATCCCCAGGAATGAGAGAGAAGTTTTGAGGATGGAGCAGGAGCCCTCTGTCCCTTTCCCATGGTCATAGCCTCCCTCTCCTACCCCACGCAGCACACACCCGCTTCTCTGGCTGTCTGTTTCATGTCTGCTAGCCAACTGCCTCCAAAACTCCACCACAGGGATCTCTGCTGACACCCTCCCCCTCTGCCCTGCCCATGGTCATTCCACTGGACCCTCCCATCCATGAGAGGCTAACAATGACAGCTGGAGCAAGGCTCAGGAACCCAGCACCTGGCCTGCAGCCTTTTGCAGGGGGTATCAGCCAAGGTCCAGGAGGGAACCCACAGGGCAGTGTGAGAAAGTTTAGTGCACTTATTAACCACACAAAGGATGGCACCGTGAGAAGTTAAGACACCCCCAGAAAACACAGGTAGGAATACCAGATGCAAGGAGCAGCAGTACCTCTAGAAGACTGTCTCCTCCTGCCCCTGGTGACAGGGAAGGTTCAGCAGATAACAGAGAAGTTTCTGTGCTGCTGTGCACATGGAATTTGTTGAAAATCCACCCTCTGGAACTTGCCAGACGCAAGCACAAGGAGTAGTCTCCTCTGTGGCCATCGCTGCACCAGCTCAGGAAGACCACTGAACCTGCGCTGCAGGGGCCTGGCTGAGCTAAGCTGGGACCCAGGAAGCGGTGACTTTCTGCCTTGCGGTATCTCTCCAGCGCCTCCTACCCACACAGCTTATCATTGTGCTAGCAGGCAAAGGGAGATCATTCAAAGGGCCTGGATTCATTTTAAAAGAGCAGGCAAAAAGGGTAGATTTGGAGGTGATAGAATACGATCAAGAGCTGGCACAGTGAGTCATTTAACCTTGCTTCAGTTTCCTCAACTGCCAGATGCAGAGAATTATAGTGCCTCCTTCATGGGTTGCTATAGAAACAGAGTGAGTCAACCTGAGCCGAATGCATGGAAGGACCCCTGGCCCAGGCACACACCTGCGAGTATTTCCCATCTTGGGTGGAGGCGGGAGGAGGAGGAAGAGGCCGCACTGTTCATCCTGGAAGCCCTCAGCCTGGCGGCCAGGAGCTCGCGGCTTCGCGGCAGCCTGCTGTACCAGCGCGTGCATCACGAACGCTTCTCACCCTAGGGACCATTTCAGCTACACAGTGAGCTCTCAGTAAGGTCAGTTCCTGTGTCCTTGAACTATTAGACTCTCCCAGGATGCTACGCTCAAGTCCTGTTTGCCTCTTAAGTGCTTTTCTAAAGAAACAGTTTAAGTACATGACATTTAAGGACAGTCTTTCCTAGCTAATCTGGCGGACACACCTTTTCTGGCTTTTGTTGAATACCTTCAGAGAGTTTCCAAAGCTTTTCCTAACCATTTAAACTCAGGACCCAACCACTTCTTGACTGTCATGTGACACTTTTCAGGAAATAGATGCATATCTGCTAACATTTTTAAAAGAAAAATACCTAGAGGGAACCAATTTTGAAAAGTCCCTAAGGAGCTTGCCCTTCTTGCAAACCTGTTGCCAAGTCCTAAAGTCCAAAGAATAATACAAGTCAACCTGAGATTAAATACATTGAAAAGTGTGCTTCTGGGGACAGTCCCTAACTAAGTGCCTGAGGTGGACCATTGAGCAGGAAGACAGGAAGTCTGATTTGAGCTGGTCTTTCCCCTGGACAGCCAGCTTAGGGCAGGCTGGAAATTAAAGTTTGGTTTCCTGTTGAACTGACTTTTCTCTACTGTTGCAGAAATTGCTTTTAATGCTGACAAGTGAATTTTAGATACCAGCATTTCTTCTCTGTTGTAATCAGGTTATAACAAAAATATAATAAAGTAATAAATATGGAAGTAAAGGCCCAAGGAGTCAAAACAGCCATCCCTTATATTTCTCTTAGAAATTGGTCACCATTTGCTGGATCCTTTTCTTGAAATAAGACTTCAGGAAAGACTTGGAGGATTTTGAAAATTCTGATTAGAATTTACCATTTTCACTTCAATAAACAAATTCTGTTCTAGAATTGATTCATTTGCATCTGAGTACGTTTGGTTCTGGTATTGAAACAGGTCCTCAACCATGCAGCAGGTAGCTGGGGTTACAGACCATTAGCTGAGGTGCCCGAGCTCAGACAAGGCAAGACCTGGAATCTCTGGGATGTCCCAGTGGGTACAGCACCAGGCTGTCTCACTGTGGTCGCCATGACTTCAGGTTGAAGCAGAAATTCCTATTTTGGTTACGTGTCCTCTCTGCCAGCTGGTAATGGAATAATGGAAAAACAATCACTTTGGTTTTGCAGCCAGCCAGCCAAACTTCCTGGAAGTGTGTGCGCCCCGGTGAGTCAGCAGATGCCTGCTCAGATGAACAAGGCTCTGTGGAGGAGCTATTTGTGAAATAGGCAGTCGTGGGAGAGTGCTTGGAAAGTTCGTGTCTCATGAAGTTCTCCTGTTTCAGCACTTGGTGAAAAATTGCAGGCAGTGGAGCTAGCCTCTGAGCGCATCAGATGACCAAGAGTCTGAGGCTGAGGCCGTTAGGTACAGGCCAACCAGAGATGGGAGTGGAGGGCAGGATGTGGCTGCCCAGTATGTGGGGGAGGCGGGGTGCTCTGACATTGGTACCTGAGAGTTCTGGGTTAAAGAACAGGATTTGATAGAAAAGTGATCTGCTGTGGGTTTGCAGGGGGTGTGTGTGCGCACTAAAAGCACAGGAAATGCACTGTTTGAAGATGAAAGTGAGCGAGAGTGAGCGCACCAGCAGACACTTGCAGAGGTTGGGGTTCATGGACTCAGTTTTCACCAGTACTTGCCATCTGCCCATGAAGCCCTAGCTGTGGGGAACCTCTTGATCTGGGCTGTCACTTACTGAAGCAGTCTGTAGCAGGGACTGAATCGTCTTAGGAATCCCTCCATTCTGCTCTTGTCCCACACTGTGGGGACATTTCCAGGCTCAGGCAGGAGAGCAGGCTGTTGGAAAGCTCCTGGAGATTCCGTGCCCCCCTTCTCCCAGGCCCAGTGGCTCGTCTGGGAGTGGCAGCTCCTTCACTCAGGCAGATGTTTTAGCCACATGGAATGCGGCAACAACTTTGGCAGGGCTCCCTGAGAATCCAGGGCCTTTTCTCAAGTTGTGTCGTTTGCCTCAGACACAGATCTGAGCCTCAGACCCCAGGAGACTGCCTGACGTAGCTGTCTGGGGTGTGTGTGGAGGGGGGAGGCAGGCATTCAAATCCTTCCACTTTTTCCTTGCCTCTCTGAGAATGTTCACGTACATATCCTGCTTGCTGCCTGACCTGCCGGTGCTGCTGGAAAGCTGACTTTGAGCAGTGGCCTTTCTTTCAGATCTTTGCACATCAGGAAATAGGACAGGGGCAGGGGATGAGAGGCCTGGCTTGTGCCTGGCATCTTGAAAGAGTGCTGTGTTATTCTTATCAACACTTGAAAGGGAAGATAGAGAAGCTGAGGGTCCAAACAGCATCTAAGGAAAAAAAAAATGAATTTCTCTAGATCATTTTTAGTAAATAGCACCAAGAGCAAACAACAGAGGAGGTTTCCTTTTGATGCCTTTAAGCATTCTTCTGTCTCAGCATCTTCCCAACATGCCTGCAAGGGGCCACAGCTAAAACAGACATCAGGGAAAGGCCACAGCCGTCACTCAGGCTCACCACACATGGCGGGGATCATTCTTTCATGAAAGCCAGCAGGCCACAGGCTTACCTTCCCAGTAGTCATAGAGAGGGAAGTGAATGGCCAGTCTGTTCGCCACTGCAGATCTGTGCACGAGTAAACCCCCGCTTCCATGTTAGACTCACTGTGGTTCCCCCCGCCTGGTAGTACCACATGGACACCAAGGGGATTTATGGTGATGGCCCGCTTGACAGGTGCGTAGGGCCAAGTGTGTGCTTCCCATTAAAAGCTTCCAAGTGCACACAGAGTGTCTTTGTTTTTGTTTAAAAATATACCAGAAGACTAATGAGGCCAGGTTTAATTATTATATGCTGACACAATGATAGCACTAGGTCTTGCTTTCTTAGCTGAAATGTTTATCAAATCAAAAATGGCAAAATAATTTAGGCTATTTCTTTAGGGATTTTTTTGTTTTGTAGCCTGTGATATTTTATTGTCAAGGCTGAGCCTGTCTCTTTACAATGGATAGTAAATTTTTGCATGGATTAAATTGGGGTGTGTGAATGTCAATATTTCTAGGATGCTGGAATTGATTTAGATGGGTAAAATATGTTGGTGTTAAAGCATTCGTTTCAGATTTAGGTGTTTCAACCTGATTCTCAATTAGCGGTGGAGTAGGACTTGCCCCAGCCCCTGCCCATGGCCCCAGGGCATGAAGTGGCTTCAGACTGGTTGAAGGCGAGCCACCTCTGAACAGAGGGTAGAACCTGAACAGAGCAGAACCCAGAGTGCATTCCAATAATAAAAGCTTAGGAAAAAATCTTGATTGAGTATTAACCACATGCCACTTGATTCAGAATCACCACAGGGACAAATGGCAAATGCCCTTCTGGGTCTGGACTTGTGGCCAGGAGGCTTGGTGTGTGCCACCCTCTACCCATGTGGGCTGTGCACCACTGAGGTCAGGATACCCAGTGTGTGTCTCTTAAACAGCTGCAGTAACTTCTCTAGCACAGGGCAAGATGCCTGAGCTGAGGGCACCCAACGCTGACATTCCCTACACATTTACAAACGTGGCCATTTCGTGTTCACTCTTCTCAGAAGACCCTGGGAGGAAAGTTCTGGATTGGCTTCCTTTGCATCGGGACTGCAGGAGATGGTGGTAACCATTTCTAAAGTCAGAGACAAATGGAGTGGCGTAATGCCAAGAGCACTCCTAAAAACTGACCAGCGTCTCTCCACACAGGTCAACTCACCCAGGCAGTGTTTTTCCAGCTCTGAAAACTAACCACCTGGTGAAGATGTTGTCATGTTCAGGCAACATAACGGGCAAAATACATTTCCTGTAAAATACCAGAATCCGCGCAGCATCGTGAGCTGTTCATACCCAGGAGCAAGAGGAGCACCAGCCCAGGCCTCCCCGCTGGACCTGCCCAGGGGTGAGCCACCACGTGAATGCTGGGCAGATGCCACACTTATCTCTGAACTGCAGCGATGCGGGGGTGCCAGTGCTCCCACTGAAAACTCCTTGTGCCCAGGACAGAGTTGGCCAGAGGACACGTGTGATTCTTCAGGCGACTTCATGCTGGAGCTGGGCTGTGACAGGAAGCTTGTCTGGCTCCCTCCGGAACCAAGAGTGCTCACAACAACTGCAGGCTCCAGATGCGGGAGTGTGTCTAGGAGTGGAAATGGGGACATATTCTTGGATTGCACTAAAATTTTCACGTGTACAATGATTGGCCCTCAAGGGTCTTGGATTATGGAAGAGAGCTTCAAGGAAAAAATTAGAAAATATTTGCCTGGAAAACATGCATCCTTAGCAGACAGTGAGGTATGCAGAGCGAGGGAGTCAGTGGGTGTGTGACCGTGGGAGTAGTGCAGTATTTAACCAGGCTGAAGCCCCCTGGGGCAAAACCCGGTACCGTGGGGGTCAGGAGGTCCTTCTCACCTCAGCGTCATCAGCCATCTGCCTTAGTTGGCCTGCACCAGCACCAGCTGCTCTGGCTACTCTTTCTTACGTGTCTCAGTCCATCTGAGACAGCACTCAAGGCCTCTCCCCAAAGGCGGTGGACAGGGAGCTGCTCTTTAAACTCTGAAAGTGCTAAGTTTGAATCACATTAAGAGATGAGAAAGGTTCATCTTCCTTCTTTCCTTCCCTTTCTTCCCCCTCACCCACCCACCTTCCTTCCTTCCTTCCTTCCTTCCTTCCTTCCAGTACTGGAGATTGAACCCAAGGGTGCTTTCCCCCTTGAGTTCCATCCCTAGACCATTTTACTTTTTATTTTGAGACAGGGCCTTACTAAGTTGCTTGAACTTGTGACCCTCTTGAGCAGCTGGGATTACAGGTGTGCGCCACTGTGCCCGGCTAAGAAAGGCTTCTTGTATGCACGTGTAAGCACGACCTGTTCATATGCCCAGGTCAGTGCTTCACAGTAGATGTCTGGGCACTGACTCTGTGCAAGGCTGTGGATGGATAAGGAAAGGAGGAGATGCTGTCAGCAGCCGCCATCCAGGTCACATCAGTGAATGAACTTCCAAGACAAAGTTCTATCAGACATAGACCACACGTGCACAGTGATACAAAGGTGCGAAGTCTAGAACTTTATCCTCCCTCTGCAGAATACGTACATTTCCCTAAACACATGTATTATTAATAACCCATAAAACATTAATGTCATCTAAAAATACATTATTAACAACTTAATCTGTGCAATACACACACTGGTTTTCTCCAGGCACTGTGTTTAGAATCCTAAGCTGCTTTTTCTTGACGTGAGACAAGTCTACCAATGTAGCTCTGTATCGATCCAGAAAGTTCATAATCATGTAGTCAAGGAGTTGACTCAGAATTGATGATTCTACCCAGAAAGCGTGATTTCAAATAAAGATTGCTGCTTAGAGTGGACAGAGCACAGAGGTTTTGTGCTTCTGCATGTTTTTAGGAATGTGTGAGGCTGTTTCATTGTTTGTGGACATTTTCTTTTCTTTCTTTCTTTCTTCTTCTTTTTTTTTTTTTTTTTTTTTTTTTTTTTTTTTTTTTTTTTGGTGCTAGGGATTGAACTCAGAAGCACTCAACCACTGAGCCACATCCCCAGCCCTATTTTGTGTTTTATGTAGAGACAGGGTCTCACTGAGTTGCTTAGCACCTCGCCTTTGCTGAGGCTGGCTTTGAATTCACGATTCTCCTGTCTCAGCCTCCCGAAGTACAGGGATTACACACATATGCCACTGCTCCTGGCTTGTGGGCACTTTCTTAAAATGGGATCTCAAGTCCAGGACCCACAAACGACGTCATCTCAAGCATTTGTGCTCAGAGACACCAAGAAGTATGTGCAGTGACATGGCCCCACTGCTGCCAGTTCACGCCCTCCTCCTCCACCTTAAAACAGGTCTGGCTCTGCTGCGTGCAGACAAGCCCTATCTGCCAGCGGGAGGAATATCAGAAGTTGTTGGCATCAGAAGTTGACAGCTCAAACCTCTGAAGAGCAAGAAGGAAGGCACTGACTCCAGTCACCATTTGGTCCCAGACTCCCAGACTCTGGAAAAAGCTCCCCCAACACTAATGGGCAGGGGATACTGTACCAGGAGGGTGGCTCCCATGTAAGGACTGAATGCATTTAGGATGCTGCTGGCTAAATTCTCATTTCGCAGATAATTTTCAGAAGTAATTAGACTATAAAGGGATTTTAGTACCTTTCGTTCAGGTCAACAGCAACACATTTTAACTGAGTTCCTGCTCAGTACACTGTGCTACTGCCACCCAGGACATAGAGGGGGTGCAGGGCACAAGATTGAAGTGGTGGAAGAAAACGTGTATATAAGCACGTGGAAAGCAAAACCATTCTAATGAATGAGAGAAGCCTTTCTACAAGAGAACAGTAGTAGAAAAAAATGGAAGGAAGGACAGAAGGAAAAAAAGAATTTACAAGTGAATGAACTGAGATTTGATTGTACAAAAATGAGAACCCACTTACTGTGGTCTGAATGGCCCCTACACACATAGCCCAGAGCTCGTATGCTGAAGTTTTATCACAGTGTGATAGTACTTACAAGAGGTGGGGCCTTTAGGTGCAGTTAAGTCATGGGACACAGCCCTCATGAGCGGGATCGTGACTCCTAACAGCCTGAGGAGCATTCCTGTTATCCACCAGGCGAGAACGAAACAGTGCACAGCTCTTACCAGATACCAGATCAGCTGGTGCCTTGACCTTGGGCTTCCAGCCTCCAGAATCATGAGAGGTCAGTTTCTTTCATAAATTACCAGTCTAAGCTATTTTACTTAGAGGCCTAAGTGGGCTAAGACCCTGATGAATGTCAAAGGACACTGTCAACAGAATTGAAAGGGAAAACAGAAAACTAGGACAAATATTTGAAGCTATATGACAAAGGGCAAAATCCTTTGTAAAGGCTTCACATAGCTCAAGAATGAAAAGTGGAAGAAAATAAGCCCTTCATAGAAAAAACATAAATGGATGACACACACAGAAACACTAAGCTTGGCTGGTACTGGAAGAGCTGCAATTAAAATAATAAGGAAACATTTAAATCTATCAAATTTCCTTCACCTTTTTCTTTTTTAAATATTCAAAGGAAACTTGTGAAAAATCTAGGGAACACAGACATGGAGGTGTGGTCTGTAGCCTTAACTTCCTTCCCTGTTTTAGGATCTCTGTCTCTCTGCAGCCCTTCCAAGCCAGTCCTGCGCTTCTCTGACCTGCAGTCTGGATAGAGTGCAGCTCACTGGCAAGGGCCTGGAGTGAGGTGTGCCTGCCACAGCAAAGCAGAAGTCCCTGAGCAGAGCTGAAGGAGGATCCAGACTCCGCCTGGGAGAGAGAGGGGAGCAGAAAGTCACTGCAGAGACAACTCGCAGTGGCAGCCCTGGGTTCTCCTGTGGCTAGGCTGTGCCAGGTCCCCTGGGCCTGCAGCCCACCTGAGCCTCATCCAAGCTGCTTGGAGCTGAGTTCTGTGTTTGGAAATTGGAAAAACAGGGCTGCTGCATCACGGAAAGTGGGGGGACAGAGTGAATGGCACAACCCTCTGGGACCTAGGAGGACTGTTAGCAACCTTTAAGACAGGAGCGTCCTCAACCCACAGCCGCTAGGCAGGGACTGTATGTATTACAGACCCATGTCCAAGGATACTTGTGGAGATGTTGCTTTTATCAGTGAAAAATTGGATACAACTTCCAGAGGCAGATGTTTACATCATAGGAAGGACTACAGAAGTCATGGCTGCACATTGACAGTGAACTCACAAGGCAATGCCTGCTGCCCAGGAAAGCAAAGGGCTGTGGACCCTAGGCCAGGAGAAGGCGATGCTTTTATGCATAAAGAGAAAAAAAACCTGAAAAGATGTCACCAAAATCTCCAATCTTTTATTTTGCAATAATATCACATTGGTAGGTTAGTTTAGAAGACTAGCACACAGAATCGCCTGTTAGGCTAGGGCAGTTATCACCTTGCTCACCCACTGACATTCTGCTTCATAGTCTGTCCTTATAGACATACAGACATAGACATGTGACATGTCTTATGTGTCCATCAAAAGTGATACAATTCTACATAATGTATGCATGATAAAATGCATGCCTACTATATCTTGTATAACATTTAATTTTATGTAATCTATATATAACATGCATATTTATATGAATGGTGTTGACTATGTAATATTACCTGTGTTATATAAGATTATACATGTCTTTTTTCTGAACCATTTGGTGGTAATGTGCAGAAATCATGTCCTTTCACCCCTGATGACCTTCAGGTTATCTTCTCCCTCTTTTGTTACTTTGTAGTTTCCAAATTGTCATCAGACAAAAATAACCTCTTATGTTACCTTAGGAAGCAAGTCTTAACAGGTCAACCTCTCAGTTTTTAAAGTAATGTTGAAACTACTGGCTGGACAATGAGTTGACGCAATTCTTTTAAGGACAACTTAGGAATACATATATAAAGTTTAAAATTTTACATTTCGTTTGAATTAATGCTCTATCTGGAAATCTAAGAAACTATTCTAAAATCTTAAAAGGGCATTATATACAAAATGCACTAACTATTCTTTTTAAGAGAAAAACTGTATAAGGCACAGGGCTTATGAAATGGTTTAACTGTTGTGAAAACTAGTGTATCTAGGCATAGAACTAGTACGCAGCCAGGAACACAGCCCTTAGGAGGGACTCCTTACTCCTGGAGATACACAGCAGAGCTCTGGTCACGGGCAGCACCGGTCGAGGTTTGGGCGGGAGGGTGCATGTGCAGGGTGGTCCTGAAAAGCCTCAGGTGGAGCCTGTGGGAAGGAAGCCCCACATGGGAAACCATCGGCTCTTTGAACCAGGCTCACCTCCTCCATCAGGAAGCTGACTCCACGGAGAGTCCTAGGGTCCTGAGCACCCCCTGCCAGGGGCCTCTCTAGCAGGGACAGGGAGCACAGGGGGGTTCCGGGAGCAGGGACCCAGCCGATGCCCAAGGCAGACCTCATGGCCAGTGGCTGCCTTCTTCCCACCAGGCCCGGGGGGAGCCTCAGAATCACTCTGGACACAGCATTCCCAGAAGCCAGTGACTCTGTGACACAGACCTGCTGGCCCCCTGCCTGAGCCTAGAGGTAAGAGCACCAGGGGGAGGCTCATGGACCATGCTGCCTGGGGTGGGGGACAGGGTGGAGGGCTACCGAGGGCCAGTGGGCAGTTTACCAGGAGTCATCAGCACCCGACCATGAAGACCCACCTCCAGAAAGGTCAGTGTTCAGGAATAACGGCTGCTGCCCTTGATGGAAGCGTGTTTTACAGATGTGTGAATAGTCGGTCAGTCTCACCCTCAGTTCACTCAGGGCTCATGTGGCCTTCATAGATGGCTCCCAAGCTGCTGCTCCAGGCTGAGTGAATGACCCAAAAGATTTAGGGCCTTTCGTGGGTGGGGGTGGTGACTAGCTCCTGAGTCTGGAGCAGAGGACCTGGTGTAGGATCAATGGAAGTCAGCTATAATGGGGACACAGCCAGATGCAGCGGTGGCCTTGGGAGGTAGGATGCCATGTTTGCCAACCTTCTTGCCAGGGCCAGAGTGGGTGCCAGGATCTAGGCCCTCACTCCTGTGCAGGCAGGAGACCAGTCCATGGCCTCCACGGAGCAGAGTCTGACTTGGTCATGTGGCTGTAGTGAAGGCCGGTCCAGGACATGATGGAACTGGTCCTCTCTGATAATGCGTCAAGCATTGCACGCACACACACACACACACACACACACAGAAATCCCTTCTGAGATGAACACAACCACCACTGCTGCTTGAAGAGAAAAGCAGTCTTTGAAAGCAGCCATGTTCTCAAGTTGAATGTGCAGCTGCAGCCGGTGAGTGTCCTCGGGACGTCTCACCGAGAGCTCAGCTAGGAAAGATTTAGATCCTGGCGAGCCTGGCCAGGATTTGCAAAAGAGCCCTATGTGTCTGTGTCAGTGTCAGATCCAAGGGATGAGCCAGCAGAAGGCAGCAAGAGACACGGTCCCCAGGAACAAACCTCTAAGTGCAAGTTCTGACTTTCAAATCCGTTTCACTTATACCAAATGAGATCTGCAAGGAAGTGACATTTTAAAGGTTCCAGTCATGCGGGAATAACAAAGACAACCATTATGTTGGAAAGAGCAGCTGTGCTTTGATGTCTTAAAGGGCAGCAGACAGAGTGCCCAGGTGGAATTAGGTTGGATTAGGAGGCGTTCAGGCTAGAGGCTGGGAGAAAGGGCCCTGCCCTGTCAGGCTCTGGACTGCAGACAGTGCGGCCCCAGAGAAAGCACGGTCCTACCCGCTGACTCTTCCCTGGGTCTGTGGGAGTCACTTAGTTATTCCAGGACATATTGTCTTAGAATAAATGTGAGCTGAGAGAAACCCTGCTGTGTATAGCTCCTGCTCTGGGGAAAAAAAACAAAAACAAAGTGGCTTCCAGTGGCTGAAGGTCACTTGGCAAAGATGGGCTAAGGGGGACCTGAAGGGATCTGGAGTAGAGCGCACACCAATGGCATCTGTCTTGTCTGTGTCCCAGGGGATAAAGATGAACTCTCCCCTACTTCCTTTCCCCACCCCACACTGGTACCCATTTAAGTAGTCACTTGAAATTCAAGTTTCAAAGAAAACCCAGAGCAGAGAATGGCCTGCAGCTAGCTCACAGTCCCAGCGTATGTAAGGCTGGCACGTCCCACCCGATGACGATGACGTCTGTTGCCAAGCCTTGCTTATAACTTGGCAGTAATTAAATGTGTGTATGTCGCGTCTGCAAATTCCTGCTCTGCCACAGGTTGTCATCAGAAAATTAGGGTGACCCCACTTCCCCAGAAGGCTCCAAGGTCCTTATTGGGACATGGTTTTCTGGTTTATGCAGTTACTTCCTGAGGTGGAAATGGCAGCCCTTTAGGGGGAAATTGTAAGTCATTTGTCAAGAAGGACTCTCCTAAAGGAAACCGTGAGCAGACCCAGGTAGAGGAGGATCTTCCAGAGGTCACTCCAGGAGCCCCCTCGGTCCTGGAGCAAAACCTGCACAGAGACAGCGTTCTGGTCTGGCTCTGTTCACCCTCCTCGCTCAGCCGGGAGAGCCATGCTGCACCCTCACCGCTGGACACCCACTTTCTTCTAGCCCTTCTCTCTTCTAGGAAGCGGTCCTGGCCCCTGCCACCAAGTTCCCATGCCCCACGTGACCTCTACATAAACACTTGCCAATCTAATTAAAATCCTGTTTTCAGAAACAGGAAAGACAATTTATTGGCATGGGAAACGGTCCATATCTGTTCTGTAAAAACAAAAAATGTCCATTGTAAGAAATATGTCCAGTATGATCCCAGTCCAGTTAGGGTGGCCGAGTAGATAGGAATGTGTGTGAACTAAATCATGACATCTGGGCATAACAGGCCTGCGGATGGCACTTGCTTCACTCTGTGTGCTTTTCTGCAGTTCCTTACAGTATTTATCAGGAAGATTGTACTTGTTTTCTTTGCTGCTATGGGCACAACTTAAAACCACACAGCTGTAGGAAGTTTTGGTTCTGTAGGCTTGAAGTCTGGTGGAGCCTGAGTGGGAAAAACTTCAGGTGTCAGCGGGACCAGCTGCGCTTCTTTCTGCTGGCTGCAAAGTGCCACTTCTGGGCCCATCCAGGTTGTCAGAATTCTGCTCTTGAGTGGCAGGGCCCCTTGCGCTCTGCTCTCTGTCAGAGGTCCGCTAAGGCTATGCTCACCTCCCAGAGGCCACTCCCAGCCCTGGGTGGTGGCTCCAGCTCTCACCCTTCAAAGCCAGCAATGGTGAGTGGAGTCCCTCTGAAATCTCCAAAGTCCCCTGCTCACTCCCCTGACTCCTGTTCTGTTTTTTAAGGACATTAGCCCCTCTGGACAATCCAGGATGTCTCCCTGTTTCAGGCCAGCTGACATTAGCAACCTTAGCTCCTCTGCCGGCTGTTTCTCTCTTGCCTTGTACACGAGGCATCTGCAGGCATTGACGCTGGGGTGAAGGTCATAGGGACCTGACCCCTGCCCACTACAAGCATCTACTTATGATTAATGAAAAAAAAAAAAGTCACTGAAAAAGGAGCCAGTTTCAGTGAGGTCAAGGGGTATCCACCAACTCTTGATCTTTAAAAAAATAATTACATAGTCAATTGTGGCTAAAAATGGCTCATCACTCCGTGAAGGTCTGACTTTCTTGGATCCTCTGGCTCTGTGACTCTCAACCAAAGTTCCAGATATGTTGGCAGAGCATGTCTTCTATTTTTATTTTTTAGAAAGGAACTTTGTTTTTCTCTTTTCCAATGTTGTGCATGTTTTCCCACATGGCCACACCTTGCCCATCCTGGTCTGCACCGTCCTTTGCAGGGTGACCCAGTGGTGCTGCGATCCCCTCTCCACCACATCAGTCCTGTTTTGACATGTGACTTGCTCTGACCAATGGCCATGAACAAATAGGTGTAGGTAAAGACATGAGAAGAGCTGCTACCTGAGGCCTTGGCCCTTCTACTCTTGAATCCCTGAGGCCACCACATGATGAGGCCTGAGCTGGTCCCTGGGAGACATAAGACAACAAGGCAGAGGGACACCTGTCCTACTCACACCTCATCTAGGACAGGTGTCCCTCTGCCTTGATGCCACACTAGGGCATCCCGACTCAGTCTTGCTCTCAGCTGACCACAAGACCCACCAAGCCAGCCTGGACCCCAGGAACAACGCTAGTGACCTGCAGAATCATGAGGAATGAGAAATGTGTCTGGGTTTATACCACTCAATTTTTAAAGTGGTTTGTGACCAAAATATATTTTAAGAAAAATTTGTAATTGCAGAAAATTTTAATAAGAAACATCAGTCACTCATAATTCCATCAACCCAAAATAACCAGTGGAAATGTTTTGGTGTATTTTTTGTGCATTTTTATATTTAGTTAGTTACATAGCTGGAGATTGAAGAGAGAGAGAATAATAAATGGAAAGGAGATGCAAACCCACCCAGAGTTTATAAGCTCTTTTCTTTGAATCTTGCTTTCTCCCTTATCTAACTAGCATTATTTCATGTCATTTACTATTTCTAAAAAATACAGCTTTCCTTGACTTGATAGCATCTTTCAACATCATGATTTCCCTAATAGTCACTTTATTAAGTAATGTCACCTATATGAGGTCCTTTGTTAATTTCTGGGCCTCTGAATTCAAGAACCAAAATCATTCAGTCTAATTGATTTAAATGAAGAATAAAACAAGTTTTTATTGGCTATCTCATGTTGTTCATATTTTTCTGAACAGATGAGAGAGCTGGAGGTTTGGTTGGTCCTTGGCCTTGGGAGCAGGAAGCTGCCCTGCTGCACTGGGCTTCCTGTGAAGGAAGGTTTCTTTTGGTCCCAGACAGGAAGTGGCTGACGGGACAGGAAGAGCAGTGGTTCATCACTGTTGCTGAACAACAGTCCCTTCCAAGGCATTTATTCCTTTCCAGTGTGCCCGTACCAGCTGGACTCCAGCCTGGCTGGCTCTGAGAATGTGGCTGGGCAAACCATAGGCCACTTCCTGCCCCACCCTCCTATGAGGCTGCAGGTCTCATAGGCCATCTGAGAGCCTGTGGGCTGCAGGCTGCTGCCTTTGCTGATCCATTCATGTCTGAGTCCTGGGAGGGGAAGGGTCAGTGAGTGAGGCCTACTCAGGTTACAGCTGGTAGTACTTCAAGAAGCGTGGCTTGAACATTCACAAAATCATGATCCTCAGGAACTTATACTCCATTCTTTGAAGTCTTCCATTTTCTTCTACCCACTAATCAGGCACCTGTTACTCCACCCCTCCCCACCACCAGGCCCATCCCATTCCAGCTCTACCTGAGGGAGGTAGAACCCAATGTAGGCATGCCCTGGGCTTCTAGTTGAAGCCTTCTACCCCTTTGTTGGCCTTGCCCCTCTGCCCACCCCTCGTCCTCTAGCACAAAGCCCAGGAGCTAGCTTAGCTGAAATCAGTTACACTGGAGTGGTCTGTCCACAAAGGACTCCCTTCTCTTAGGGAGGAGGGCGGTAGGCACTGAGGAGGCTCCCCTGGTGATTGCTTTCTTCAGCCCAAACAGATTGGTACTGTCTTCACCACGACTCCAAGGAGACCTCTGGACAGAAGGCAGCCCGACTAGGGTCAGGTGTCACAGCTCACTGTCAGAGACCAGCACTGAACACCTGGCCCTTGCAAGGTTTCCAGATGCACCGTCTCAAGGAGATGGAGCTGAGGGCCATGCAGGTGGGAGTGGGAGGGGGAGGCCAAGGGCATCTGCTCAAAAGCACATGTGACAGTCCTAGGGACAGCTTGGAAGTAAAGTGCTGAGCCATATAGAAAAGGCAGTGAGAACACAGCCCTGCTCCCCTCCAGGCCGAGGCGACCTGCAGAAGCCCCAGCAATACTGAGAGTGCGTCTGCCCAGCTCCCTCCTTCACACACAGTGCCTTTGCTGTTGTTTTCTTTCTGCAGCAGCCTCTGCTTCTAGAAATGCCCATAAACTGCTCACAGCCCAACAGCAGGTGTCAGCTCACTGGTGTAATCATTTGCAGAAGTTCAACGAAAGCCAAATATTTGCCTGAAAGATGGGCTTTTTGGTTCAATTGCTGCTGGTTACAATGATCTACACAGGCACCAGGTTGTTTTAACCCAGCAGTGAATTCTCCATCCCACATTATACAAATGTCAGTCTTTCTGTGGACACGTCTATTAGAGCAATCCAAAGGAGTGTCTCCGTGATCCTTCTCTTGGCATGTGCACTTGGACTTGAGGTCACTGTTGGGGATTCGAGAGGCAGAGGCAGAGCTGGGCAAGCTCAGCATTTGCATCCCATCAAGGTACCACACAGAGAACAAAGCAGGTCTTGCTGAGTATTGCAAACACAAGGCGTATCAATACAGTATGCTGTGATCATGGCTGTTTGGTCACCCGAGGAGAAGAGGTGCACTTTTTAAACCAGATCCACACTGTCTATGTGAGATGCCAACCAGTGAGGCCTGCCCCTGGCAGCCCATCCTGCTCCCGTATGCCTTCAGGCCTGCGGCAAATGAGGCTGTGGAGACAGAAAACAGTTCCCAGTGCCTGGGAGCTCTCAGAATTTCAGTCCAAATTCTCCCTGTTCATTACAGCTTTGAAAACATGGTCCAAAGAACTTAGTTGTTTATACAGTGTTTATTAAGTCCTATGGGTAAGTAGGTTTTAGGCTTTTTAGAAGGTTGATTGATTCATTCACTCATTCAACCAAACATTGCTTGAGCCAGGCCCTGTGACAAACCCAAGCGCAAGATACTGCCCGTATCCTGGAGGGACTTAGATTCTCACGAGCAGAAACAAACAGGAAGCAAATGCTTCTGTGAGAAGCGATAAGAGTTTAGCCATGATATGGAGAAAGTGCTCTGGGAGCCAAGGAGGGTCTACAAATTCAGCAGAACTCAGGCCTTCGTGGAGGTTTCCAAGACAGGCTGATACAGAATGGCTAAAGCAGTGGCCACCCCAAGTGTCCCTGTGAAAGTGAAGCAACTAGGACTTTTATGTTGTTCTGGCAGGAGTGACAGTTGGTACAACCACGATGGGGACTCTTGGGCACTTATCTACTCAAGGTAAATACGTGCTGCTCCTGCGAGCCTGCGGTTGTACTCCTGTCACGATCACACCCAAGAAAAGTGTGTGTGTGTCCTTGAAGTGTGTTTATAAGAGGATGGACTGCAGGTATATTCATAATGGTTTAAAAAGGGAAGCAACTCAACATTCCATCAAATAGGAAGGGGGATAAATAGAGATCTCTTCCCACCAGGGAATTCTATGCAACAACAAAAAAGAATCAGCTCCTGCACACGTAAGACTACGCATGAACCTCACAGACTTAAACATGAGTGAGAGAAGCAGATACATGGGACTCCCCGCTATGGCGCCATTTAGATCTATGTGGAGAGGAGTCAGCATAGTTGTTACCTATGAGGGAAGGTTACATAAGGAAGGGCCCAAGCGGGGAGGTGCTGGAAACATTCTGCTTCATGATCCTGTGGCTGTAGAAGGTTTACACAGGTAGAACCATGAAGCTGCTTAATATTCATGCACCGTCGTGTACATATACTGTAGCTCAATTAAATTTTTAAAATTCAAAATCCAACTAAGAAAGAACAAGCAGGATGCTCTCACTTAATGCTCTGGAACACTTGAAGGATCCCTAAGTTTGTAGTAATCATGAAGAATTTGCCAGATAAAAAGGTTTTATTTTTAAGTGTCCTTGCAGAAGAGGAATAGGAAGAGCTTGGAGATGGACAGGGACCAACATGGCATTGGCCCCACGCCCAGCACTGTGGCCCCGGGAGATGCCTCTGGAGACCCACCTCCTGGGATTTTACATTGGTGCTAATGGCATGTAAGCTAATAGCATCCAAACTTGTTCAGTATAGTCTCTGCACACAAAAAGTTGATCAATAATCGCCCACGTGAATATGTCAGCGTTTTCTACAATGATACCCATGTTTCAAAGCATGAGAGCCTATTTCTATTTTTTATAAAGTTTTAAAAATTTTAATTATGAATATAATTTTCAAGCATACAAAAATACAGAGAAATTATATGTCCACCCTAATCAATCTAATTTAACAGTTGTTAACATTTTATTATATTTGCTGTGTTGTTTTCCTGAATTCATTTTTCAACTGTCTTATAAGGAAAGTTGAAAAAAATTGAAAATTAAAAAAAAAAAAAAACAGTACAGAATTACAGTGAACCCTCATGTACCTCCCACCCAGCCTCAATATGGTGATGTCGTGGCTAACATTGTTTTCATTGTCTCCTCACCTTCTGTCCAAGAATTACTTAGAAACAAATTTCAATTCTGACATCATTTCATCACAAATACTTAAGTGCATATTGCTAATAGTAGGTCTCTTTTAAAACATAACCAGAAGACCAGTATCAGACCTTTGAAAATCAACAACTTCTTCATACCTAATACCAAGTTCATGTTCAGATTTTCCTCATAAAAGATTTTACAAGTTACTCAAACCAGGACTCCAGCAAGGTTTGCATCAATTCTTTTTTAAACGGTGGGTTCCCCTTCTAGCTCTCTTGCATTTCATTTGTTAAAGACTCAGCTTGCTTGTCCTGCACACCAATGCTGCTCACGCTTTTGCATGCAAAAGAATCAGCAGGTGAGCTGTCAAAGGACAGAGTTGTGGGCCCAGCCCAGAGGGTGTGAGGCCCCCAGTGGCACTGATGACATTCTGTGAACCCATGGGAAGAGAACCACTGCAGTTTCCCAGTTTTCCCTTGGCCAGTTGCATCCCAGGGTGCCTTTGGACACACCTCTTGTCTTCCTGCTATTTCTACAATTGCCTGGCTGGAGCTGTGTGGAGAGTGTGTTTCCATCTGGAGGCACTGTCTCTGGTCAGTTAGAAGCTGCTGAAGGTTATTTCTCAATCTCTGATTTCATCCAGGTTGCAAAGCAAAGAAATCCTCATTCAATTGTTCTTTCTTCATTTATTACCTTGTCTTGTTCCAGAAAGAGAGACTCTCTCTCACCGACCACTTGCATACCCTAGGACAGCATAGATAAGTCAGGGCAAAGTGCTTGAATTTATCTCTTTATGAACCCATTTTTGAGCTGAGTTTGTTCCTAGCACCCTGAACAACCAAAGACATTCTTTTTGTTGTTGTTGAAGGCTAATAACTTGGTCTTTATTTTTATGGGTTCTTTTTAGTTGTATGTGACAATAGAATTCATTTTGAATAACTCTAGAAGCATGGAGCATAATTTGTTCTAATTCAGTTCCCAGTACTTTCCCTTTCCTTTCCCTCCTCCCTCCCCCATTCCCTTCCCTCTACTCTCCTGATCTTTCTGCTATTTACTTATAGTTATTTTTTCAATCAGTGTCTTGTGGATGGACATGATATTGAGATGCACTGTGGTCTATTCACAGATGTACACAGGAAAGTTCAGTCAGATTCATTCCACATCCTTCCTCCCTTCCCTTCATTCCCCTTTGTCTGTTCTCCACTCATCCTTCTTCTATTCTTTGTTTTATCCCCCTCCCTTATTTTGAATTAGCTTCCTCATATTGGAGAAAATATTCGACCTTTGACTTTTTGGGATGGGCTTATTTCACTTAGCATGATTGGCTCCAGTTCCATCCATTTACTGGCAAATGCCATAAAGTCATTCTTCTTTATGGTCGAGGCTGGGTGGTGGGTACATGGGAGTTCACTATAATTCTGTACTTTTTAAAAATTTTTCAATATTCCATTGTGTACACATACCACATTTTCTTTATCCATTCATCTGTTGAAGGGCATCTGAGTTGGTTCTATTATGAATAGAGCTGCTATAAACATTGATGTGGCTGTGTCACATATAGTGTGCTGATTTTAAATCCTTTGGATATATACCAAAGAGTGGGATAACTGGGTCAAATGGTGGTTCCATTCCTGATGTTTTGAGGAATCTCCATACTGCTTTCCAGAGTGGTTGCACCAATTTGCAGTCCCATCAGCAATGTATGAGTGTTCCCCTTTTATCTCCAACATTATTTTGTTACTTGTATTCTTAATAATTGCCATTCTGATTGGAGTGTGATGAAATCTCAGTGTAGTTTTAATTTGTATTTCCTTAATTGCTAGAGATGTTGAATAGTTTTTCATGTATTTGTTGACCATTTACAAATAGTATTTCTTCTTTTTGAGAAGTATCTGTTTAGTTTCTTTCCCCATTCATTGATTGAGTTATTTGTTTTTTTGGTGTTCAATACTTTTAGTTCTTTTCATATGAAATTCTTAGAGACATAAGACCTACTCAAATTGAACCAGGAGGATATAGAAAACTTAAACAGATCAATTTCAAGTAATGAAGCTAGCATCAACCTGACACTAAAACCAAGACACATCAAGGAAAGAAAACTCCAGACCAACATCCTTGATGAACATACATGTAAAAATTCTTAATAAAATGTTGGCAAACAGCATACAAAAACACATTAAAAAGTTAAGGCACCATGATCAAGTGGGTTTCATTCCAGGGATGCAAAGTTGGTTCAACATATAGAAATCAATAAATGTATTACCACATCGATAGACTGAAAGACAAGGATCACATGATTAGCAGCTCAATAGATGTAGAAAAAGCCTTTGACAAAGTACAGCAGCCATTCAAATTAAAACACTAGCAAAACTAGGGTTAGAAGGAACATACCTCAACATTGTAACAGCTATACATGACAAATCCAAGGCCAACATTATTCTGAATGGAGAAAAACTGAAAGCATTTACTCTAAAAACAGGAACAAGGCAAGGATGCCCACTTTTACCACTCCTGTTCAACACATTCCTTGAAACTCTAGCCAGAGCAATTAGGCAAGAAAAGGAAATTAAAGTGATACCAGTAGGAAAAGAAGAGCTCAAATTACCTCTATTTGCCGACAACATGATTCTATATTTAGAAGACTCCAAAAACAAAAACAATGACAAAAAACCCTCCATCAGAAGACTTCTAGAACTCACAAATGAATTCAACAAAGTAGCAGGATACAAAATCAACACCCATAAATAAATCACATTCTTATACTCCAATGATGAACCTGCTGAAAAAGCAATTAGGAAAACTATCCCATTCACAATAGCCACACCCACAATACTTGGGAATTAATCTAACAAAAAGGTAAAAATTGAAGACCTTAGAAGATGGAAAGACCTCCCATGTTCTTGGATAGGTGGAACTAATATTGTCAAAATGGCCATACTACCAAAAATGCTATTCAAATTCAATGTCATTCCCATCAAAATTCCAATGATATTCTTCACAGAAATAGAAAAAGCAGTCATGAAATTCATTTGGGAAAAATAAGAGACCCAGATAGCCAAAGCAATCCTTAGTAGGAAAAGTGACCTCAAATTATACTACAGAGCTATAGTAACAAAACAGCACGGTGCTGGCACAAAACAGGAATGAAGACCAATGGAATAGAAGACAAAGAGACAAACCCACATAAATACAGTTATTTGATAGTAGGCAAAGGTGCCAAAAACATAATATTGGGGAAAAGATAGACTTTTTAACAAATGGTACTGGGAAAACTGGAAATCCATATGTAGTAGAATGAAATTTAGTCCATATCTCTCAACCTATACAAAATTCAAAGTGGATCAAAGACCTAGGAATTAGACCAGAACTCCTGCACCTGCTAGAAGAAAATATAGGCCCAACATGCCAACATGTCAGCTCAGCAACAACTTCCTTAACAAGACTCCTAAAGCACAAAAAGTAAAATCAATAATCAATAAATGAAATGGCATCAAATTGAAAACCTTCTTCAGAGCAAAGGAAATAATCAAAGGAAACAATCTCAGAATCTACAGAATTGGAGAAAATCCTTTTTTTCCCTTTAACCTATCCTAATGAGTTCATGAACACAAATTTATGTGGTGTGTTTCAATATACTAAGTTATCCTTGCTCAAATTTTCCCACCTTTGAGTAATGGAAGCTTAGATTAGCTCCGGGGTTCTTTTGACATGACTATGGTGACCTTTGATAGCCTCTTTCTTCTGCTATGACAAAACACTGAAGGGTTGGTCACCTTATGTTTCTAGCCCCAGATCTAGAAGTCTCGGTAAGGGGAAATGATACCTGGAGGTCGCCATGCAGGCCTTAGAAAATATATAAGGACATGTATTAAGGACACATATTGTCCTTATATAAGAAAATATATAAGGACAAAAATCAACAATCATTACTGGTGAGTTGGTCAATATTTCAAACTTTTCAGGGCATAAAGCTAGGAAAATTTTATTTTTTGAAAATAAAAAATACTATAAGTTTACACAAATACTTTCAGTTGAAATTTAGGGGGTATTTTACTTGATTTAATTAATCTTAAATCTCTGCATAACCACCCTAACCCTATAGCCAGCAACATGATTGTTGAAAACTATTTACATTGTTTTTCTCTTATGTTCTTTTTATATTTTAAAGTTATAAATAGTTTGTGATCATGTAGTTAATCACTATATAGCCAAGTTAACTGGTTTAAATTTATTTTTGACTTCTGGGGACTAATTTTTCTATTATCTCAATTTGTTTTATAATTATATAGAAATATTTTCATGGTTTCAAAACCAAATCTACATACCAAAGTATACTCAGAGAAGTCTAACCTCTTCCTTTCCCCCTCTGCCTGATTCCTTCATCCACTTATATGAAGCAAATTAAAAAAATATTTGTGGTTTATTCTTTTATTTAAAAGCAATTCAATAATTGTCTAATGGTATAGACATATGTTCATATCACAGCTTCTTGGATAAATGGTAGCACAGCTCCCATATTCTTCTCCATCTAGCTTTGGAGAATGTCAGTGATTTCTACACTAAATCATTTTTGGCAGTCATTGATTAAGAAAATATATAAGAACAAAAATCAACAATCAGCATTCAGTAGCACTTTTAAATAGATTGATTAATCCCAATGCATTGATGTGTAATTGTAAAATGTTATTCCACATGTTGGTTTGGCCTTTGATAAATAATATTTGGTGTGAGTCTTGATTTGAGTTTCCCAGACAGTCAGGAACCACAGGAGAGCTGCTGTTTTTCCTATTTTTTTCCCTTGTAAATTCTGAAATGATTTCATATTTAATAGAAGTCACACAAGCAGTACAGGAAGTTATCCATGTCCTTCATTTATCTTCCCCTAAAATAACACGAAGCATTTGCAAAAACGTAGGTACCAACATTAGTCTGCTGATGTTAACTAAATTCCAGGTCTTGTTCCCTCTCACTAGCTTTTCCACCAATGTCCTTTTTCTGTTCCAGGATTCAATCTAGGATACAATGTTTCATTCAGTATCATTTGATTTTTAATTGACCTAAAAATCTAAATATGCTAAAGAGTGCTCACACTTTATAAGTACTAGGGGACAGAAATCAAGCAGTTTACTGCCAGCAGGATGATCACAGGATTTAAATACAAATCTGGGTAAAGTCTGTTTTATTAGAGGCAAAACTTGTTTAGGGGATGAAAATGTAGATTCTGCAATTAGGCATACCCAGGTTAGAGTCCTTGTTTTGTATCTATTATTAGTTGTGAGGTCTTGAATACTTGATTTAATATTACTGAGCCTTAGTTTTTCATGTGCAACACAGGAAATAAACATATGTCTCAGAGGTGGATAGGGAAGTTTATGCATAACGTGAAGTTTTGGACCCTAGTAAGTGCTCATTAAACAGTGATTGCCATCATCAGAGCATTATTGTCATGCAGGCCTGTGACTAGCATTTGGGAACTGGATGCTGATATCTGTATCTAAAACATATAACTCTCCTATAAAACAGATATGTGATTTTATTACACCAGCAGACTGTGGGCTAATAGCTCAGATGTTCAGCCTCTGATCCAAGTGACTGTGAGCAGAGAGAGGGTGTCAGGGAGCATCTGTGTCTGAGTCTGCCACGACTCACCAATGAGTCGCCTGGCTCTGTCTGTCAGAGGAGGTTTTCCACCAACACACACTGACATTATCCTGTGGAAATCTTACCAGGAAACAAGCATCTAATAAATTAACACATATATGTTTGTAGCTTTGAAAGGACTGTTAACAATTTTTAAAGTGTTCTCTGATAAGTTTTTTTGTTTTGTGTTTTTGTGACACAAAGCAAATGCTTCTTTGTGGAAAGTTACTGCAGCCCTGATTTCTGGTGTGTATATGTTCTTGGGTGCTGAGCGTGAGTTTCTTCCTCTTCTTCTATTGCAGGGGTAGAAGAGACTTTTGTGTCACTTTCCAAAATAGAACTTAAAAGTAGGTCAGCAAAAGAACCTTGAAGTAGGCCAATTGCGATAAATCCAATAACAGAAGTAGGTCCAGCTCCAGGCTTAGCTCCCTGGTGCCTTCATGCTCAGACCCTGATGCCTGTTCTGCAAAGGCCTAAAGGGACATGTCAGGGAGAGGTGACACCAGGGCTGGTCGCATGCATTCTCTTTCCCCAGGCCAGAGATCGCTAGTACTGGTCATTGTGACCATGCCAGCAGATTTAAGCCTGATGCTCGTGGGGAAGCTGAATGTGGGCTGGGGTCACACTCTGCTTGGAGATGAATGAGCAGCTTACTTTCTTCCCTCTGTGGATAGGTGAGTAAGTGGCTGGTTTGAAGAGCAAAACCACATTATGGGATCATGCTTCTGGTATGTCAGTGCAAAGGAGCTGGACGTGGAACCCAGTTCCCCAACACCCCACCCAGGGTGGTGCCACGGTGCTGTGAGATGTACCTGGAAGGGTCATTTCTCAGAATCGGCTCCTACCCTGCTTACTGGCCTCCTCTTACTGGTGCCACCGCTTTCTCACTGTGGGGCATCTTCCCCATGGCGTACACACAATGTCTACATCTTGTTCCCAAGAGACAGTCCTTTCCTGATGGTGTGGGATTTGGATTTCCCAAGATTTTATAAGGTTTCTCAGCACTCTTCCAGGTGGCAAGTGCTCTTCAATACATGAGATTGTGATTAAAAAGAAACAAAAAACAAAAAACCACCATATTCTATTCTGTATCCAGGGCTCTTCAACATAAATTTCTGAGTTATTACCCACACACATTTCTGGTTTCAAATTATTCTGACTCAGGCTCTTATTTGTTTTTTCCATTGTTGGCAATATTCTCAAGTGACCACACTCCTTATCCATTGTCTGATTACCAGAACAAAATACAGTTTAAGGTTGTTTGGAACTTTAAAGGGTTTCATTTTATTTCTATTAAATTTAAAAATAGTACCAGAAGTAATAGACTTAGTAAAAAGTCGAGGATTTTAGAAAATAAAACATATCCCAATATAGATTGCTGCTCTGTGAAAACCAGTTCTAACTTGATTTACAATGGTCAGGGGGCTTAACTGGAATGAGGAGAGAGGTTATTGGAGGATTGGTTTTGGAGAGAAATAAAATATTGTCCACTTATCTTCTTGGACCTCAGCAATAAATATACATAGTTGGAATCACCGATCTGGAGCCTGGATTGGAGAACTGTAAGAGAGGAAAATTCGTCAAGGCCCCAGTGGGCACTTGCTGGCACATTGGCTCTTTCCCACCTTAATTGCTGTCCCTTCTCTTTGCCCGGCTCTGGGCTAGGCACAGGCATTTCAGATACAACAGTGAGCAAGACAGGAGCCTCCCCCCAGGGATCCACATCTTGTCCTGCTGACAGCAGTAGTTCCAGGTGCTCCAGCAGTGACCACGGCACCCAGCAGCGAGCTGCAAGCTAGCAGTGGCTACCCAGAACCTGGAAGCCAAACAGAAGGCTTCCTTTGCCTGAAGGACAGAAAAGACATCACAGAGGAAATGGCTGCACTCTGGTCCTTGAAGAATGGTTATCCTGACCTTGGGAGGAGAATGTGGAAGGCCACAAAGTGGTAAACATTTTGCAGATGGCAGGGGCCCCGTTGAACTGGAGAAGGGGGCTGTGCAGAAAGGTGGGAGAGAGGTGAGCCTGGGAGCTCTGGTTATGCTCTGACCAGTGAGCCTTGTGTGTCCCAGGAAGCAGATTCGCTCTATTTCTGAAGGCAATGGGGACCACTGAAGTTTTGTCAGTGTTCATCTTAGAAAGGCCTCTACATGGCATAGCTGGGACAGCACAAGAAGCCCCAGGAGCCAGTGAGTGTCTTCAAGAGGTGTCATCATGATTGTCTAGCTCTGGGGCTGGGGGACAGAGGGCAGGAGGACTTGATGAAGGATGTGATTAAGGGAAAAAGGAATGAAGGAACCAAATAGGACTGTCAAATGCTGGGTCAGCATCAGCAGGGAGGAAATGAAACAGAAGATCCTTGGAGTCTTACTGACTCAGCTTCCAATCCCAGTTGTTCCTTGTGCACTTTGAGCTCTTGGACCAGTCAGTTCTCAGAGGCTCATTTGATTCCATAAGGGTGATAAGCTCCTGGGGCCTGGGGCAGAGTGGCTGCAGGGCAGATGCTGCCTCTCAGGATGATTTTCTGTGGGTTCACAGCCATTCTTTATATCATAAGACTAAGAAGAGGTCTTTGAGGACAAGAACTGCCCTGCCCTTAATATTTGGGGATGGTTGCTCAACTTTTGGTTCTTTGTTTTTCAATTCAGACTGGAATAAAGCAACCTGAAAAATTGCCTGTGAGAGTGGCTTGGGAACATTAGGGGAAAGGAACACTGGCATGTTTAGTTCCAGGGAAACAGCCACGTACTTACCTACTGATGGGTGTCTGTGGGCTTGAATCAATGGGATCCAGCTGTGTTAGGAGCTAGTGGAGATGAACATTTCAATGCTTGGTAATTGCGAAAAAGGTAAAGCTGTGTCAGATGCCACACTAGCGCTTAGTGTGGAAGGACAATTGGTCCCAGCCCTAGAATGTGTAAGTTTTTTCTGTCTGAGTTCATCGAGGGGTTAATGGGAGAAAGGAGCCCCAGACAAAAGTGCCTACCAGGATGCAGAACTGAGGGAAATCAGAAGCACAGAAAACTGAAATCCAGGAAGTGGACTGGAATAATTATGGCTAAGAAGGAGGGCTGTGAGCCACAAGTAAGGCCGGGCAGTGGATGGGAAGGAGGGCCAGCCATACTCATGTCTAGTAGCCAGCTTCCCCAGAGCTTCCCAGAACTGCTCCTTCATGGCAAAGCAGAAGCAATCCAGGACTTCACAGTCTCGGTAGCAAAGACCCCACCACCAGCAATAGACCAGCCCTAAGCCTCCCTTGATCTCCCGCAGGCCCTTCTTAGAGTTCTGCGTCCTCACTTGGCCTCCTCCATTTAAGGGAAATCAAGAAGCTGGACTGGATCCAAGGGAGAGCAGCAAATGTGATTAGAGGGAGTGAGAATGGGCCCCGAGAGGCACGTTAAAGAAATCGGGGTTGATTTGCCTAAAACAGTAAAGATGAAGTGGGAACTGTATTCAAGTGCTCAAAGAGAGGCTCGTGTCCAGTTACTTTCTAATTTCAATAGTGCCAGATAAGCGGCAAATGGCCAATGTGCTACCCGAGAGATCAGGTAAGGGAGTTGCCTTACGTGTGTGTTTCTTGGAATGGATGTGCCTGCAGCTATTGTAAAGTAGGTCCTGCCCCTTCCCCAGGAGGAAACCATCTGGAGACCAGATACAGAGCCTGGCTTGTCCCCAGAGAGCCTTCAAGTCCTCCCCTGCCCAGTTTTCTCAGCCTTGAGAGTCCATGCAGTCTTTCTGGGAATAGAAACCCAGGAGTGGGGCACCCTGGCCTCCTCTGTGGATCTCTCCACCCGAGAGCAAGTGGACTTTCCATCATGGTTTCTCATTGCTGTATCTAAGATACAGCCATCAGCAAAGCCCGCAGCTGCTTTGGCAGCTGGTAAGATGCCTTCCAGCTTCCAGAACTGGCGGTTTAGATGAGATCCATATGTAACTGGCTCAGGATGCAGTGAAGATGCTCAGAGAAACTGTGCAGCTTCATGCCTGACGTGTTTGGCTTTGGGTGTGGAGGCTCCTGCCACGCCTGGGTTTACTATCCATCACTGACAGTCTGCCCCCTCCCGCTCATCCATCTGCACAGAAGGAGCAGAGTCAAGACACAGGACCAAGCATGTGTCTGCCTCCTCCTGCCCCAACACACCACGTGAAAGAACTGTGCCATTGCTGTTAGACCAGGGTGCTACTGTACGGTGTGGATGTGAGGTGTCCCCGAAAGCTCATGTGAGAGAAAATGCAAGACAGCTTGGAGGAGAAATGAATGGGTGTGAGTCTTGACCCAATCAGCGAATTCATCCTCTGATGGGATTAACTGAGTGGGGACTAAGTGGTGGGGTGTGGCTGGAGGAGGTGGGCATTGGGGACATGGCTTTGAGGTATATATTTTGTATCTGGTGAGTGGAGTCTCCCTCTCTGCCTTCTGATCGCTCTGTGAGCTGCTTCTTTCTGTCACACTCTTCTGCCACGATGTTCAGCCTCCCCTCGAGCCCTGAGGAATGGAGCTGGCCTTCTATGGACTAGGACCCTGAGCCCTCAAATAAACTTGACCTCCTCTACAGTTGTTTTGGTTGGGTCTTTAAGTCACAGTGGCAAAAAAGCTGAGAAGGAAAGCAGTGCTTTTGATGACAGCCGGACACATTTGGAACCCATGGCCACCTTATTTAAAACTCAAACTCAAAGTTCAAAAACAGGAAGGCAGGTGCCCTTGGTATTGATGTGATCAGGAATCCTGGAAGCTGGAGGGATATATAGAGTGGAAAGTGTTTGCTTTGCCAAATGTGCATTAGTTATTACTGTGTAGCAAATCCCCTCCTGCCATTAGTGACTCAAAATGACATGTGTGATCTCCTGGTGTTCCTGGGGCCGGGCAGCTGGAAGCAGCTTAGCTGGATGGCTCTGCCCCAGGCCCCTCAGGAGCTTGCAGTCAAATATTGCCCAGAGCTGCCCATCTGAAAACGTGACCTCTGCAGGAAGAGTCACCTCCCAGATGACTCGCTGCTGTGGCGTGGCAGTGGCAGGAGAAGGGTTCCTGCCACTGGAGCTCCATGGGCTACTGGAGCATGGGATGGCTGCTGGCTTCCCTCAGAACGAAGGACCTGAGTAAAAGGGAAAGGCCTTCATGGGTCAGACTGAGAACTCACAGTGTCACTTCAGGGCTCTGTCACCAGGCCCAGCCCAAACTGACCTTAGGTTTGTTTTTGACATTCCACTGGTCTTTCTCTGAGTACCTTTGTACTCCTCTCTCCCAAGCAGGAGCAGGAAAGACTGGCATGTACAGCCAGAAGGGCCATCTCAGCCACTGGGATTCCCCTGGGTGCTAAGTCACTGTAGATAGGGGACAGGTACTGAGTTCTCATCACAGTCATGGAAGTGGGAGAGGTGAAGGTCAACTGGCAGGTGACTCAAGTGCATATAGAGGGGGTCACATTCCCCTCCCCACCCCTTCTGACCTAGAGCATCCATGATCATGTTCCCTGCCCCAGCTGGCTTTCTTTAGCATGTAGACTGGCTACTGCTTACTTAAGTCCCAATAATGGACCTGGTGAGTTGATTCTGCCCAGGAGGCTTATGGGGGAACAGGTTTCCAGGAGGTGAAAGTGCAAGCTCTTAAAGTGAGATCTATGGACAAAAAGCAGACTCTGTGTTCTTATAGGCTGATGGGAGCGGGACTTTCAAGAGATAGAACTAAAAAGATTTCCAAGAATCTTAATTATGGGGCCACTGTGTTTGTTTACTTTTGCAACAAGCCTTGGGAACTGTGCTTAGAGAGAGAAAAGCTGCTCTGGAAGCTTGTGTCTTGAGTTCCATCATGAGGTTGAGCTGCGAGGAGGCTGACCTTCACTCACTGCCACATCAGGAGCGGCTGCCCATCCAATTCTGGGGTAGGGAATTTTGCCTTCATTTTTCATCTGCTTGTACTCAGAGTGGATTGAGCTAAATGTAAGCTTGAGTAAGAAATAAGTGCCCTGTTTATTGTGAATGCCCAGGCTGTTAGACAAAAATAGCACACAGGAAATGGTATTGCAAAGGTCAATTCTTCTAGAAAGGAAGGGACAACGAGCCATCTATCTGAAATTTTAATGAGCAGATCCTGGCCTCTGACCCTACACCATTACCTAACAATCCCATATTGAATGTGATGTCGGCTTCCATTTCCTATGAATGAGGAGGCAGAATTCCCTTCCAAAGGCAGACCATCTGCCAGACGGATGCAAGCTTTGCTCTTTGCCTTAGCTGGCTGCTGTTGACGTGCAAGAAGTCCTTATGGATAGAGTGTCAGCCGAGGCTCCTTGCTTCACGGAGGGGGTGAATTAGAGGGGTGACAAGCCAGGGCTTGCAGCTAGGATTTTCTTTTTCTGCAATGGCTATTTGTTTCAGTTAAAAAAGCAGGGTCAGTCTTACGGCACATTTAACCTTTTAGAAAAAGCTTTGCAACTTCTGGATTTAAAAAAAAAAAAACAAAAAAAACCAACAACTGAACTTTTACTCTAAAGAGCAAAAGCAAAAAGAAATGGATCATTAGGAGGGAAAGCAAGGCCCAGGGCCCAGGGCCCAGCACACACCAGGGCCATTGTGGACAGAGCACTTCCGCAGTCACAGTGGGTCAACAGGCCAACAGCTGCGCTCCTCCTAAAGTAGGTCTGCCCGTGGACCACAAAGGAAACCGTTTTTAATTCTCTTGCTCATTGATTCTGAAGCTCTATGAAGCCAGTAGTAACAGAATCACCTAAACATACCCTTCCCAGGCCTTCATAATCAGAGCCCCAGCACAAAGGCCAGGGATTGGAATCCTTAGCAAACAGCCCAGGGACCAGGTAGTTGGGAAAGCTCTGCATTAGCTCCTTCAGTGCTCACCACCCCAGGAGATCTGCATTTTAATTTCACTTACCAGATGCAAAAACTAAAGCTTGGAACTCACGGTTAAAGACACAGCCTGTACCTCCAACAGATCTGAGGCTGGGCTCTGACCTACTTCTTCCCTATGTGGCAGAAAAGCTCCTTGACCTCTATGCTGCACTCTCTCATCTGTATATTTGGACATGGGATTGAAATAATGCAGTGAAGCACCTTAGCACAGTACTCAGATAATACAAAGCATGCAATAAATACCATAGTAGTTAAGGAACAGCCTTATTATTAAGCAACCAGCTCACACTGTCTGATAATGCTGGTTTATTGTCTTATCCTATGAGACAGAAAAATTTGAAGGCAAGAGGCATTTCTTTTTAGTTTGGCTTCCTAGGTCCTTGTATAGCATTGCTCATTCTGATGGAATGAATGGATGAAACAAAGGGCATACAAAGTTGGTTCCTAGCAGGGTTGGATTTCAGCTGGGGGTCTTATTCCAGGCCTGAGGCTGCACTCTGGGAAGGGGCCTATGAGCCAGTGCCTCTGACCACCCACCCCCCCTTCAAAAAGTCCTGCATCTTATAAGGGGGGTTGATTTACTGTTTGGGAACACTGCAAACACCCGGGGTGCCAGGGAGCTAGCCCAGTAGAGGGTGGAAGGAGTCTCAGGACCAGGGTGGATTCCCTGGGTGGATCTGGCCCCGGATGCAGTAGAATCACCTGTGGTTTTGAAAATTGTTTGGGATTTGCCCATCTGGGGAGATTTTGAGTTCATTGGTCTGGACTAGGGTGGCAGAGTCTTTGACTCTTACTATTCTAAGAAGTCCCCAGTGCTGGGAACCACAGTAGCACGATAAAGTGAGTGCCCACCATCCTTAAGGTGTCCAGCCACTTCTGTCTGTGTAGCCGCCTGGCTGCTGCGCACAGGGTCAGAGGGAGGGCAACAGCCCGTCACAGAGCTAACACCCAGGGTCAGGAGGCTGGCTGGCCACGCAGGCCCAACGCTAGGATCGGAAGGCAAGGCAGTCCATTCCTGCGGTGGTGTTTCTCCCAGCTCCTGAGCTATCAGGTACCCTGGCCTGGGAGCCTCATTCTGAAGACAGAAGGGCGCCTTGAATCTGTATTTTAGCAGCCACCCTAAATGCTTAAGATCAGGGAAGTTTAGGGAACGTTGCAGTTCACCCTTTCCTGAATCCAGGCCACAGAAAGGAAACGTGAGCCAATGATCAACGTGAACCTTAAAGTAATCCGTGAAAAGCGCCATGCCCAGACGCCTCCTGCCTGCGAGTCCCAGACCTGTTCCTCTGGGGCTAGATGCCCGTTTGTGGACTTAGGGCCGAGGGGCGCCAGCCGGGGTTGTAGATCGCCATTCAGACCCGCTACTCCTGCCCCGCCGGTTCTCGGCTAGCCGGCAGCGAGCGGCCGAGTCATCATTTCCAGGCTCAGCCTGGAAAGCTGGACCGTGCCGCCGCGTGTGCTCTTGGCAGCGGGGCGCCCGGGGCCCCCGCGGCCACATCATCCTGGGGCGGGGATGTGTGCGCTCAGGGCCCGCGCCGCCACCGAGCCACGTCGGTGCCGCCGGCTCGCGCGGCCCAGGAGGCGCCCTGCACCAGTCGCCCCGGGGGTGGGCGAGCCGCGGCGCTGGGCGGGACCCTGGCGGGCGGGGTCCCCGCCGCGGTCTCTAGGACCCGCGGGACGCCGCGGGCAGGAGGGGTTGCGGGGGACGATAATTTGTTCCGTGGTGATGAGAACGGTGACTGTTGGCCGTGGATCCATTTCACAGGCCTGCCCTCCCTCACCAACGATCCTCCTCGTCCCCGGGCCAACTCGGACAGTTTGCTCATTTAGTGCAACGGTCAA
Source organism: Geosciurus inauris (assembly GCA_004024805.1). Taxonomy (NCBI): domain Eukaryota; kingdom Metazoa; phylum Chordata; class Mammalia; order Rodentia; family Sciuridae; genus Geosciurus; species Geosciurus inauris. The sequence continues at coordinate 60,217 of PVHX01008623.1, forward strand.
GGCCGGCTCGTGCCAGAGCCGCGCGCGCGCACGCACACTAGGGGAACTTTTTTAAAAAAATGCAAAGCTAGACTCTCTGCTGGTCGCGCGGGCGCTGCGCGGGGGTCGGAGCTGACTCGCTGCAGCCGGACCTCCCTCTGGCCGCGACGCCCGGCCCGGCTCGGCGCCCGCGTGGGATGGTGCCGCGCTCGCCGCCGGGCCCCAGAGCTGCTGCACCGAAGGCTGGCGACCATGGCAGCGCGCCCGCCGCCCGCGTCCCCCACCCGCGCCCTCCTGCTCTCCCTGGCCGGGGTTCTGCTGGCGCTCCGCGCGGCCCGAGGTAAGTCACCGAGCCCAGGAGGCTGCCTGCCACCCGCCGGGGCACCTCGCGCTGCTCGGGGGCTGGCGAGCGCCCGGCTGCCCCGAGAGGCGGCGCACTGGGGCGCAGCTGAGGACACCCGGGCTCGCGCGCCCAGAGCCGCGGGACGATCCCCTCCCAGGTACCAATTCCCGGGGGAAAGTGGGGACACTTGGCTCGCGGCCCTGAAGCAGCCAGTACCTGGCTCCGATGGCACAAACTCTAGGCTACTCCGCTGCCCCCTCCCCTCTTGGGTGACTTTTGCTCGAATGTGTCAATATCTTGACAGTTACACGTGTGGCCCCGAATGATGCTGCGGGGCTATCTTACCGAATTTGTCCCGTAGTGAGCCCCCCCACCCCAACTTCTGGGTTCACCCTGTATGAGATTTTCTTTCCACCCCCTGCCTCCCTCACCGATACACTTAGGGGACTTGCAGGAGCCAAGCAGGTGACCTAGACCCTCCTCCGCAGCTGTGCCTGCTGGGATTCCCCGCAGTCTCATTTCGTTCTTTCTTTCTTTTTTCTTTTCTTTCTTTCTTCCTTTCTTTTTTCCCCCGTAAATCGACTCTTTTACCTACTACATCCCTCTCCGCCCTTTTCGGATCGTTCCCTAGTTGTAGGCAGCGGCCAAACTTCAGCCAAATTCATCTGTCTATCCACAGATTCTCGACCGTAAATATTCGCTTACATCAACTTCGTGTAAAGCATCCTCATCTCAGAGTTAAACCAAAGTGCATATATTATAGCCATTTTAGAGACTTAGATTTTCCTAGGTTGAGTTCCCTTAAAATCGGACACCTGTGGATCTTGCTAGCATGAGGACTCACTCAGCAGGTGCCTTTGTAAAAATTCGTGAGCTTCCTCTGGTCCCAGCTTCCATCGCCTTCTTTCTGCCGCTAGAGGCGCTGTCAGCCCACCAAAGAATGATTTGCCTTGGCCTCGAACTCTACATTTCTATGATTCTATACAACAGGCATTTCTTTTTCAACAACTGGCCTCAATCACGAACCGTTACCACTTTATGGTACGTTTTATTTCGTAATTTGCCACTGCTACCCTCCACCCCCGCCATGCCTACTGTAATGTGGCTAAAACCCAGTTCTTGTTCAAAATCCACGCAGCAATAAAGACCAAATTGGGAATTAGTAATTAAATAAAAGGATTGCACAAGGAAGAAGGATGAGAAAGCCTAGAAAGAACATACTGACTCCTGAGGATCCTGTGACCTGCAAATGAAAATAACAGTAGTCAAAGTGTCTTGAAAGTCTTACAAATTGATCTTTTTGAATTTTTATTGCAAAGGAACTTACAAAAAAATTGAAAGTCTCAAAGTGTGCATGAGGTGGTCTTTAATTTGGAACATGCTCCATACACAAAAACAGAAGTCTGCTGATCATGGGTGTTTCTTAGAGGAAAACGTCTATTAAATCAAGTGAATGATAGGAAATTATTTCATGGTGTTGGGATTTTATTATTTTATGACTACGACTTTGGTGGAGAGAGTTTTCCTTAGAAGAGATGACCCCAGACAGAAATCATGCATTGATTGTTTACCCTTGGATTCTCAGTACCAAATATTAATCAGTGCCTCCAATCATGCCATTGAAGTTGTTTAGAAACACAGAAGGAAACACTTCTTCATGATGGCAAAGGAATTAAAACTTGTTGAAGGCAAAGCACATTCTGGGTTCACTTCCAGCCTTGTGTGTTATCCTGAGTCCCTGCACAGTTTCCCACTTGGTACCTCCTGTGACAAATCAACCCTATCAGATCCAAAAACATAACCCTGTAATCCAAGCCCTCCACTGCCATGTGCATCCCCTTCCAAGTCTCCCCCAATTCAGTAGTAATGTCCTCCCCTGCTAACACTTAGGAAGTCATTCCTGGGTCTCCCCTTCCACATCATAAGCAATCAAACTCCAGCATATATTCCCATCCGTCCACATCCTTCCATCTCAGAATGTGCTTTCCCTAATCCAGGCTGCTTTAGAAACTTCCTTCTATAGAAAACTCTTATCTCTGTGGTAGCAACCTCCTCACTAGCAACTGACTTTTTCTCTTCTCCTGACATGATGGGTTCAATGCCATAGCCAATGTCACTATTTTCAATCATGGTTCAGATCATGCTAGTTTCCTGTTTAAAATCCATTCATGGTTTTCTCTCACCCTTGGGAAAGAAAATTCAAACCTCTTTATAACTTATTGTTTTGCTTTCTCATCTTGTTCTCCACCCTGCTTACTTTACTACAGACACTTTAATATTTCTTTCCAATATAGTGTTGCCATAATTTTTTTAAAAATTCAATGTTTTCACAATGAAGACTTTGCAAATATTTTTCACAGTTGAGCCAGGCAGTGTTCTGTGACTCCATTTCATCCTTTTTGCAACATTTTTGCTTTTGCTAGGGTTAATACTTGCTTTTTTTTTTGTATGTTTGTTTGTTTTCATGTTCATTTTGTTTTCTGTGTACCAAACTGTGATACTGTGACATAACAAGTAATGAATATTTGAACTCTGTCCTGGTTCCTGGCATAGAGCTCCTCAGAACCTCTGGAGTGATAAGTGCCTTTGTATGTTAATAAGATGACTGGTGGCTAGGGGAAGGAGTTGACTCCAAGCAGCTTCAGGATGGGGGCTGGCCACTAGAAATACCAGTGAAAGAGAGTAGGATCTTTCAGCCTTACCTCAATGCCCAGTGATCATTAATGGCCAATGATGTAATGGATCATGCCTATGTCATGGTCTCCATTTCAACCCAAAATGATGGGGTTTGAGAGTTTCCAGATTGCTGAATATGTGAAGGCAACCTGGAGAGGGAATTGAAACTTCATACCCTTCCCACATTCTTTGTCCTATGTATCTCTTCCACTTAGCTGTTTATCTGCATCCGTTATTGTACCCTTCATTAATATAATAAACCAGTAAACAAACATGTTTCCCTGAGTTCTGTGAACTAGAAAATTGATCAGGCCTGAGGAGGAGATCATGAGACTCCTATTTATAGCAACTTTTTGTTTTCCCTAGAGTTCATAATTGCCTTTTCTTTTTGTATGTTTGTTTGCTGCTTATATCCAGTTGATTAGAAGTACAAGTGAACAACCTAGGATTTAGGATTAGTATCTAAAGTGCTAATCATAAATTAAGATCCTTTGAAGGTATCTCTGGGTAGATAGCATCAGAACTGAATTAAAATTTAGGACACTCAGCGTTCACTGAAGAACTGGTTATTGATGGAAAGAAATCCTTACACCTTTTTGTGACCAGAGGTGTATGGAGACTGAGAATAGGAAAAACACTTTGGTTTTTAGTTTTTCTTGTCACACAACCTCTGCTTTATCTCCAATCTCTCTGGAAATACTATCAAACTCCTTTCAATATGAGCAAACACACCAGATGACCTAGTAATTATTTATTTTTACTTGGTGTCATCTTTCCTGGACTCCTTTACCCTCCTGTTCCAATGCAAACTGGCTACTTTTTAGGTATACATCTCAGCTGTTGTTTCAGGACTTAGCACCAAGATGCTGGAAATTCCTCTCTTACTCTTCCCATGTTGGATCCCCCATTTTCTGAGCACCATAAGTTTTCCTTAAGTCGTTCCTGATTTTTGTGGAGCACACCTTCCAGTAACTTCCTAAGGAAGTGTGTTTGAGAGAGATGGTTATTTGGATAACTTGTGAATGTGTCAAGGATATTTTTAGCTGCAAATAACAGAAAACCTGACACAGTAACTTTTCAAAGTTTTTTTTCTTTCTTTATATAACAAGCTGTTGTGAAGTAAGCAGTATAGTAGCTGATATTACTGAAAGCAACAAGTCAGTGATATAATCACATAATATCTTTCATTTTTTCTGCCATACTTAGATGTCAGCTTCTGCATCCATGGTGCTGCCTTATGATCTCATGGTGATTGCTGCACCTCTTGGGTTCAGATCTGCATTCTAGGCAGTAATAGGAAAGAAGAGGCAAAAAAAAAAAAAAAAAAAAAAAGCCAATTTTATTCTTATCAGGAAAATAGCATTTTCCTGATAAACCTGTTAGTAGATTTTCTCTTAGATTTCACTGGCCAGTCTATGACTCAGGCCATCCTTTGCTGCATAGGATGGTAGAAAAGTAAATTTTTTTTGCTATACACATTTTGTGATTCAAACAAAACAGAGTTCTGTGAATAAGAAAGAAGATTGGAATATATGTGTGTCACACCAGGCATGCATGTGTATGTGTGTGTACATATTATACATGTATATATGTGTTATGTATATGTGTATAAATACACATATGCAATCTCCAGTCATTCCATCCTTGTTTGCTAGTTTGTTTGGGTATAAAATGTCAAGGTGAGAATCACATCTCCTCAGTATTTTCTAAGGTATTTCTTTGTTGTCTTTATGCCCATTGCTACTTGAAAAATCAATGACCTTCTGATTGTGAATCCTTTAAATGTTATCATCCTTTTTTATCTCTGGAAGCTATTATCTTCCCTTTGTCACTGTTGATTTTACATTTTATGATGATGTATGTTAGTGAAATTCTTACCAGTAATTATGCTGGGAACTCAGTTACCCCTTTCAGCTTAAAAATTCGTGTTATAAAATTCTAGTATACTTTCTTGTATTATTTCTTCAACTATTTCTCCTTTCTCCTGAAAATATTCTTCAACTTTCTTATCTATTTTTTCATATTTTTGTTCTATTTTCTGGAATAGTTGTTTAGCTATATTTTCCAACCCTTCTATTTAATTTTTATTTTTTTATTTTTATTGGTCCTTTTACAATTTTTGCTACCATATATTTAATTTACAAGTGATGTTTTTTCTGTCTGGGTGTTTTTTCTTTTATTATAGTGTCTTATTCTTGTTTTCTAGTGGATACTAGATTTCTGTTAACTCTGAGTATATTATTACTTCCTAAGCATTCATTGTTCACTTTATGGTCACTATTAGTCTTAAGATTCTTTCCCCCATTTGCCATAATCTCTGACTTTCTCCAAATTCTACTTTTGGCTTTCTTTTGATAATTTAATAAAGGAATGCTAATGAGCTATTGGAGGTGCCATGTGCTTCCACAGATGGATTTTTTGACTGGTAGGCCTTCATCTTGTCAGGAAACCTCCAATGCCACTGATTTCCACCACTACCCCTTTAAGCTTGTCAGTTTGTCTAAAAAAAGAGTCCTTCGGCCTTTCTCTTCTCCACTGGTCTCTTTCCATTTCTCAAAGCTTTGCTGCTTTCTCTTCCCTGATGTTATCTTCTCCCCAAATCTTTGCTCTTTATTGTCACTGTGAGTGTTCCCTTGCTGCAGGGTTTCAGGGGGTGCTACAGATAAACACCTGTGTATTTGCCATGCACATCTAGAAGCCAGCCCACATTCTTATTCCTGTGCTCCACAGATGGAAACAATGCCTTCTTTTCACTTGTCCTTTGGCTCTTTCTATTCCTTCCTTGTGGAAACAAAAATTAAATCCACTTTTAAATGTTTTGAAGCTTTCTTTCCAACATCTTTAAAAACTCAAAGTCAACATATACCTCATTAGATAAATGCTGCAGCTGTGGAAACTAAAAAAAAAGAAAAATCTTTCAAGAACCGATGCTACATCATTTAAAGAGACTAAGCATGTTCCTTCCCAATGTACACGATGCTGTAAGGAACTCGTTACAGTTACCAAAAACCCCATGGTTCTGTACAGAGTGTGTTCCTGGAGCCTTTTAAAGCTACGTTGTTCAGCAGTACCATGATTCACAAGGCAGGTGTGAGCAGCAGTTTCAGGTGCTCTGTGCCCAGTGGTCAGCTCTGTTGCCTTTTGATGGACGCCCAGTAGGAGCAGTGTTGGTCAGCGCTGTATCGCCAGGCCTCAGGGGTTGAGAAGGGAAGTCGAGGTCGTCTAGACAGGATGTTTCAGAAGACAATTCCTGTGTATTTTCAGTAGCTGTTTCTTGATATATGTTTGGTTAGTGTTTTATTAACCCTAAAGCTGTTGTGTCAGCCTGTGGTCACCTAGAAAGACATTAATGGGGTGTACTGGTGGCAGGTACCGCATTTGGGCCACACTCTGTATTGGTGCCATGCATGTCTCACGCAATCCTGGTGGAAGAATCCTGCCACTCCCCTGCACTGCCCCTCACTTTCATAAGAGGATGCCATCTGCAGCGTGGCAGAGCTGAGGCCACCTTTAAAGCTGTGGGAAATGTGTCATCCACCTTCTCTCTCTTTGGCATCACGATAATGCCTGTGACAATGAGATTGTAAATTAGTTTGGTTTTAAAGCGAGTGACACTGCAGCTCAAATAAACTCTGTTTTCCAGCTGAAACGTGTGCTTCAGATACCGCCTTCTGACTGGCTGCCATTTCAATCTCGTACTTTCTCCAGGTCATTTTTCCTCCAGTTCCCTTGTGCTTTATTTGATGCCTGGTTACCCTGCCTTCCATTGACAGGTGAGGTTGAGAAGCCAAATAATTCAGCCTCATATTGATATTTTTTATCCTGTAAGCTTTTAGGTCACCCCAGGGCTACGTTAAGAGCTTAGCTTACTTGGAACTGTTTAAAACACTGGGCAGCCTGGTCTGGTAACTGCAGGAAGCTCTGGCCTCCCCTTTCGGTTCAGATGATCCAATCTTGGAACGCTCGTGTCCCTGCACATTCCTTACCCCCACTGGGCATGGTGAGCGCTGACCTACAATTTAACTGAAAGTTTCCTTGTTTTGTGTTTTGCTGTGTTTGTAATTAAAGCCAGGATAGGATTTGAGCCTTTGTCTTGGGATCTATGCTCACTTGAATCTGAAAGTGATCTGAGAACATAGTTTTGCTGGTTTATTTTGATTTATTATTTTTTTTCCTCATGAAACTTTGTTATAAAGGGTCTTAACATTCTGTGACAGATTTTTGGTCAAGTTGTTTCCATCAAGAAGCATTGATTTAAAAAAAAATAACTTAAAATTTCCATGCACACACACACACACACACACACACACACACACAAATGGTTCACAAACCATCCTCCTTTTCTTCTGAAGGTTTCATGATGCTTCGTCGACACTAACCTGTCCTTTACTAGTCATCTCACGTGACAATTGAGAAGTGGCCCTGAGCAGTTATTCCAGCACAGGTTAAGACAGGGTGACAGGGTTTATTTGTTTAGCTTTCTGGGCAGAGTGGATGACCTTGCTAGCTCCATCAGCCTTCTTGTCATACTTCGGTGACATGGTAGCGACTGTCTGTCTCATGAGCAGCAGAAGGACAGAGAAGGAGAGTGAGCAGAGCTCTCAACACTGCAGCCACCATCTATGATGGGGGCCTTACCAGGTTTAAGACTCTCGGGTCTTCTTCCAACTCTTTCCAGAATGGCATTGTTCTTGACCCTCAGCTCAGCAATCTTGCGAGCAGTGTGAGCCGTGTGACAGTGCAGTGCAGGGCCATGGCCAGCGCTGATTAGCTTGACTAATTCAGGATAATCAACTGAACAGTGAAGCCAGCTGAGACCACTGGTGCTGTGATACTGCTGTCACCCACAATGTTGCCACAGTGAACATCTGACAGACACGTCCTTGACAGTGAAGTCCACACTCTCCCCAAGAAAAGCTTTGCTCAAACCTTCATGGTGCTTTTCAAGACTTTACCTTAGCTGTGATGTTGACCAGAGCAAATGTGACCTCCAAGCTGGGCTGAGAATGGTGGCCTCCATTTGGCCCACTGGGACAGTGTCACTTCCATCCACGTCACAGACATCCTGTGGGACAGACACAGAGGCTTCCCCCGGGGACGAGTGGGGGTAGGGTGCAATCCAAAGGTTCCAGCCGTGTGGGTCCACTGGCATTGTCCTCTTCACAGATGACTTTCCATCCCTTGAACCAAGGCGTATTAGGATGTTGTCACCATTCCAACCAGAAGTGGACACGAATGCCACCATGTCAGGGTTCTAGCCAGTCTTCCTAAGGTGGATGCTCACTTCCTTAGTGATTTCCTCATGTCTCCTCTGGCTGGAGAGTGGCTTAGTGGAATCCAGTGTATGAACACCAACAATTAGTTGTTGTCCACCCAGTGTGTGAGAGCCAGGAGGGCATGCTGGTGGGCTGCCTATTCTTAGAGATACCAGCTTCAAATTCACCAAAGCTGACAGCAAGTCAGCACAGCAGTCAGCCTAGGAGGAGCCTGGAATCGTGATTTTGGATCCAGTCTCTGCATCCTGGGGCATCAGTGGTAATCACATGATACTTCCTGGGCTCCCATGTCCTTGGGGGGATGTCAGTGGTGACACCATGCTCATGCTTAGCTTTCAGTCTATGAGATTGGGGCAGGGGCCTCTTCCATCTCAGCAGCCACCTCCTCACATTTTTCCATGGTTCTTTTGTGGATCCCACCATATTTGCAGGTTAGATGGCCAGCAGTGTGGACTGGTCCTAATGTGCAAGTCCAGTGACGATGATGTTGAAGTCTTTTCCTTTGCCACTTTGGCTGGCTTTAGCTGTGTTTCTCGTGTCACCTGTGTCCTGGTGGCAAGCTTGTTGTGAAAGGGCTTAGTCTGGTTTTCACCTGGGGTGTTTGTGGTGTTCTTGGGAACCTGCGCTGGGGTTAGTCTGAGTCATATCTGCAAGTGCATCTGCTCTCTGGCTCATGGAATAGGTGCACTTCTGAAATGAAGCCTGCCAAGTACATTTTTAAAATTAAAATCACCTTTTTCAGCCAATTTCAGTATAATTTGAAAGATGATCATGAAAATGATGAATGGAAAAGGACTTTGGCCTCATTGTTCATTCTCTCATAAAATATGAAAAAATTTAAAATTGAAAAAAACATGTAGAATAAGTTATATGCCCATATTCTTGCCAACTAGATCTTATTAAGTATGCTTGGGATTTCTAAAATTTAATGATGTAAAATGTTAAAGGTATGTTGAGGGCCCCCTTTCCCTTGGCCCATCCTCTTCTCTGAAGTTGGTGGGTTTGTATATACACACATCCTAATTAATATCTGATACTGGTTTTAGATTTAAATATTAGTCATATGGTCCCTACTGTATTAACATAATTCTACAACTTGTTTGTTTTTTTAAAAAATCAATATATATTTCTTTCTTTTTAAATTTCTTCTAATTTGTTATAATTACAAAAAACATCAATATATTTTTAAGACTACTCATGTTGCTATATGTGCTCAGCTTTCTCACTCCTTTTAACTAAATGACTAAACCATGAATGTTCATGCGTCTGCTGGTAATATTCACCCGTTTTCTCCAACTCTGGTATAAGAGTGGTGGCTTCTGGTTTCTATCTCATACGCACTGGTGTGAGTTCTAGGAACTCTATTATAAGTGAATTGCTGAGTCGTAGAGTAACCCAGTTTCTACTTTAATATATTTTGTTAAATTACTTTCCAATTTGGTGGCCTAAATTATTACACAGAGAGTTTTGGTTACCCAAAACCTGGCAATATTTGGTATTTTCAGATTTGATAGGCTGGATATTTCACTGTTTTAACTGGTATTTTCCTGATTATGAGAGATTCTCATACTATATGTGTTTGCATGTTCTTTCTGTTTTGTCTTTGAAATATTTATTCTTATCATGTTCCCATGTTGCTTTTACAATTTGGTTTTAACAATTCTCTTTTCTGAGCTACAAAGGAGATTTTTAAAATAATTTCTTCTAAATTTTAACTTTCTGCCATTCATGTTTCATCTCATAATTTATTTTCTATTTATCGTTTGAAGTCAGGATCTATTTCTTTTTTTGTCTCATTGGATAACAAATTGTCCTAGCAACGTTTGTTGAATCTTCTCCTCTTCTGATCAATAGCAGGTACAGATAGACAGGCTTCTGGGTTCTACTGGACTATGCATTTATCCTGATTCTACTGACATGCTGCTTTCAGTGTCCTGTGCTTTATATATGCATATGTGTTTAGATCAGTCAGTACATCGTGGTGCCCAAGGGGGAATGGAGGTCAGCTGGTGGAGTTTGCATACCAGCTCTGCTGCCTACTTGCATTCCAAGTTCAGCACTGAAAATCCCATGTCACAGGAAACCTCTCAGGGCTGGGCACACTGGCAGGTTGGTTACCCTCGGCCTCAGACAAGCCATGTACTCTCTTTCTTCCCCAGAAGGCCCGCCCTCTGTGAAGGTTGCCCACAGCAGACTTGACTCACAGGTGTGTCATGAGGACCAAGGGGAAGATGCAGGCAAATTAATTTGAACTGTGCCTGGCTCCTGCTAAACACCCTAGAAGGCTAATCTCCCTTCTCCCTTTGAAGCTGTCTTGCCTAGGCTTGAAACTGTGCAGTATTTCATACAAATTTTGGAATCCTCTTGCTAAGTTCTACAAAATACCTTATGCAGGCTTAAAGGTTAGTACTGTGGGAGAATTGGCATCCTCATGGCACAAAGACTCCTATCATGAGTGTGCTCATTTCTCTGTTTCTTCTTTTTAATGTCATTCAGTAAGTTTTAAATAATTTTCTTCCCAAAATTCTTACACGTCTTCATAAAATATATATCTAGATACCCTAAAGACCTAATGGATTTGTTATCATTCTGGATGATACCACTGGGTTTTAAAAATGTTCAGTCTTTAATGTGGATAATTTAAAACATTTTGAAAACAGAAATTAAAGAAGCAGACCGCTGCAGATATCCCTTGCCTATTAGTCAGCTTCAGCACGCACCAACCCATGGCTGTTCTTGTTTTCTCCATGAATATATTTTTCTAAACTGCTCTAATTGATGGTTCATTCTTTACTTATTTTTGAGTAGATATTTTGCTTAATGTTTATGAACTCTAGTTTGTAGACTGACTTTATAGAAATTGTAAGAATTATCATCTGAAAACGATGATGAGCTTATCTTTCTTTCTGTACGGTCCTTAGCACTGTGCTTTGGTATCTTACTGCCTTTGCTGGCTGGCATCTCAGTGACAGTGGTACACAGAAGCAGTGATTGCAAGTGTCCTTGCTTTTATTTGTTCAATTTTAATGAGAATAACTTTAGCTTTTACTATATTTAGACACCTTTTTCTTCTTTTCTATTATATTGCTAAAGGGTGATTCACACCTTCTCCTTCTAATTCTACTGAAGTTTATCTATTCTGTTTCCACATGTCAGTAGTACTGTTAAATTTTTAACATTCGCACTTCAGAGTAGATAGAAGTAATAAATTCCTCTGGCCTCCTCCCAGGCAGTCCCACAGGCTGTGCATGCGTTAATGTCTCTCATTGCTCCTCCCACTTTCATGTTGTCTGGCTGAGTGAAACACATCACTCATCAAGTAATTCCACGTGGCAGTAGGAGGCGCTCTTTGTATCTAGCAGTGCTTATCCAGTGTAACTGATTCCTATTTTAATTCATGGTTTCTTACAAACCACTGTGCTTCTAGATTCAGTTTGCTCCTTATTACAATAAGTAGCCTCCATGGGCAGTCTCTAAGAGCAAGTCTCTGCACTTATTGGTCTGGAAAGTGTTTGTTTTGTCTTTTTTTCATGAATATTATCTTAGCTCTGTGCTGAGTTCTAGGCTGGCAGTTGTTTTCCTTGAGCAGGTGACATGTGTTTTGTGCTGGCCTCTGTGATCATTGAGAACTCTGTAGTATTAATGATTATTTCTTTGCCATACAACTGCCTTTTTTCCCTGCTTGCTGTTAAGGTAGTTCTTTGTTGTGCATGTATGTGTTGTGTGTGCACATGTGCTTCTGTAGTTCATTATCATGTGCTTTGATATGGATTCATTTTTTATATATTTGGCTTTGATGTGCTTTTCAAATCTAGTCAATTGTGAAATAATCTTAGCCATCTTTTCTTCAATTACCTTCTTGTCCTTTCTTCTCAGTTACCTCCTTTGGAACTGTTACTATTTATGATTGGAACTTACTGGTCATCCTGATTTTAGCTTCTCTTTGTCTCTTTATTACCCTTTGCTTTATATTCTGGGTGATGTCTCCAACTCTAAATTCCATTTCACCAATTCTCTTTTGATCTGTGTCTAAATTGTTTTTAAACTATTGACTTTTTTGTTTACATTTTCCAATGTCTGTAATTTTTAATTTATGGAAGCTTTATTCTGTTCTTTCTCAAACTTGCTAGATCTTTTTAAAAGTAATGTCCTTTCAATGCCTTTCATTATGGTTCCTTTGTTATTTTTTCATGTCTTTAATAATTTTGGAGGATATATTGTTACCCTTTCAGATTCTTCCATTATCTCATGCGCTTAGGATATAGATTCTTTATTATCATGGATTATTGTTCTAATGCTTTACAATTTTGAATTGTAAACTTTCAATTGTTTGCCCTCCACCACTGCCCCCTCCCTGGGAGGCCTGTGCATGCTGCATTATGGTGCAAATCCAGGAACCTCCCTGTGCAGCAGAGCTTATTCACATGCGACAGATGCCTTAGGAAATTCACTAGTCTGAGCTCAGTATTAGTATGAATTTCTTACCTTGGGTATTTTACACCACATGATTATTATAATTTTGGTCTCCATACTCTTGTGGCAAAGGTTTTAAGTTTCCATTCTCTTGGGAGATTTCCCAGCCCTCACTAGATTTCTGGGTAGAGATAAGCCACATTGCTGCTTTATTGGGCATTTAGTAGAGGTTTTTCTAGCCCTAGTAACTTGACAAGGACATTCTTGTAAAGCCCTAGTGTTATTTGAGGGTCTCAGCTACAGTACTGTATCTCCTGTCTTCAAGGTCATATGCCCTGTCACTAAACAGATAGCTCTTGGACTACAGGTTTGTAGTCACTGGGCCTCCTGTGCTCATGGCATCAGCAATGTCCAGTATTCTTGCTGGGAATTTCTTTAATTCCCCTATAATTTCCTTCTTTCTAGTTCAGTTATATAGGTCCTCTAAAAATGTCACATTTAATGTTTTTAATATGTTTTAATAGGAATAAATATGTAGTCCACTATGTTTTCAGAACCAGAGGTCACAAGTATTGATGCTTTGGTTTTTTAGTCAACACATTTATTTTTGACTGTTGTAATCCAAGATTTGTGTCAGGAGCTGGGGAAACGATGGTATGAACACCAGACACACACCTTCTCCTTCTGGCATAGAGAGTGAGCGATCCTAAAGTCCTGCAGGAGATGAGTCCGCTGGTGTGATTCCCAGCTTCCAGTGCTCCCAACACTCTGTCCTAAAACCAGTCAGCTGCCCTCCTGCTGTCCTGTTAGTCTTGGCCTGGCAGCTGCAGGGGCGAGATGTAAAATGTGCTAATGATGAGGCTTCCACAAGCTTGGGGGTGAAGCCACCAGCTGTCCCCATCTCCCTCTGGCTGAGGGAAAGGAGAACAGCTGGAGAACAGGACTGAGACACTCCCTAGGCCGCCTGGCTGCCAGCAGAGGTGTCAGTGGAATTCTACCCCCGTGAGCCTTCCAGGAATGTGCACCGAATTTATTCCATGCTTACAAATCTACTAGAGGGAGGGAGCTGGACAGTGGAGCAAGCTGATGATGGAAACAGTCACCTGAGTATCTTTGCAACTTTGGGAATGAATGTTATGATTCTCTGTAGATGGATCTCCACACTGACTTATCTAGAAAATGGATGCCTCATTGCCACCAAAATTTGGTTGTGTTGGATGTCGTCTGCCTGATCAATGTTTGCGGGTTCCCGGAGCATCACTTGTTCAGCTGCGGGGGACAGTCCTCCCGAAGCCCCCTCTCCCAGGGTGCTCACACGCATTTTAATCTCTTCCCTCTGCATCTTGGCACTCTTGCCTGTAGAAAGAACCTTCATTCTCCTTTCTCCTCAGCACAGCTGAGGACTGAGCCATTGGTTACAGAGGCTCAGTAAGAAAGCGATTTCAAAAGAGGGTGGGAAATAGTTGGAAAACCAAATCAAGACAACTGTGCCCAAGCGTGGAAGATCCCTAATAGGGACATATGCATCTCCTCTGACATCAGTGGCATCAAATTATGAGGTTCCCTGGACGTCTCTCTTTGTCACTTCCTGGTGGACTGGGTGGAGGGTGCTGCGTTCTACTGGTTATGAAGCTCACAGGTGCTTTGGATCAAGGCCAGAATTCCGCACTTGGAATGAGAAGTGGCTCTGAGCTCTGCCTGCTTTATGGCCCTGTGACCCTGAGGAACCCATGAAATCTTTTCAGACTTAGTTTTTTTTTTTTAATATTTTTTTTAGTTGTAGATGGACACAATATCTTTATTTTATTTATTTATTTTTAAATGGTGCTGAGGAATGAACCCAGTGCCTCATGCATGCCAGGCAAGCACTCTACCACTGAGCCACAATCCCAGCCCCCAGACTTAGTTTTTTTAATTCGTCACTGAACAGAGAGGGTGCAGCCTCTTGACTGGGATGTGGTGAGCGCAGAATGAGGACCTGTTGGGGAAAGGCTTGGTCCTTTAAGGTCTTCTCTTCAGATGCTGCAGAGGTCTCGGTGACTCAGGTTCTCAGCACCAGGATCCACCTCCCCTGCTGCTCTTGGTGTATGCTGTCACTTGGCCCTGGAGTCCAATGCAGAGAGTGGCAGAGGTTTGGGGGAGGAGGATAGACTGTGCCTTTTCCTCCCACCCTCGGTATCAGGTTCAGTCTTTGCACTGAGCTGGGCTTAGGCGCTTCTCTCTGTTAACAGGACTAGTTTAGAATGGATTTTCTCAGCCCTCAGTGCTTTTCAGGGAGGATGAGGAGCAGAGCTGCCCCTGAGGGTGCTGGGTGGATGTGCAGGACTGCCATTGAAACAGCAGTCTCTCAGTGTGTGGGAGAAGCACACAGGAGGACTTAGCTTTAGTGTTATTTACCCACTACAGCACGTGATTTCAGTGGTATAGCCAGTTAGATGCTCTGCAACCCCGTGCTTCTGAACAATACAAATTTAGGACATTCCAGAAGCTGACAGAAATGTTCCACTCTAGGGCCAAATGTTAGTGTTATTTTCCCAATTTACAGAAAAAAAAAAGTGAATGTAAAGACCCCTACTCCCCCACTCCGTCCCCACCACTGCTAATATGCTTTATATTAGGAATCTTTCTTACATTGTTCATTCCAGCTATCTCCCCAGATTTGCAAAGAAGCCAAAGAATTTTCAAAAATATCCACTTAGTCGAATGTATAACCAGGTGACATCTGAGGGCTCGTGCCCTAGTTTCCCTGCCTGGAGAACAGCCCTGTTTCCTGAGGGTAACTGTTCTTACATGCAAGGACAGGATTAAGGAATACTGTGAAAGGAAAGATCAGCAGAGGAAGGGAACAGTGGGAGGGAGAAGGGGAGGAGAGAGGAAGTGCTGGGGACTAACCTACAGCAAGGTCTATTCCTCGCTTTCATAATTGTGTAGAGTGAATCCTAATGTTATGTACAAGTAAAAAGTACTAAGAAAGAACGAAAGACATGAAGGCACAGGGCAGAATTGAATCAGGACTTTTTAGCTCTTTTCCGTCTTCACACTAAACAAAGGCAGACTTATTTTTCATATAAACATCTTCAAAGTTCAAGTTTCATTTAGGCAAAGAAATATCATTTATAGAAAAAAAGATCACATATATTTATCACAATCATTGTCTCTCTGAGCTATGACATAATGCACATGTTTATCCAGCTCCAAGTTATGTTGCTAAGGCTACTGTTTAAAATCAGAGAAATCCCATTTATTAGTCCCTTTATACTGCTGAACATCTTATAGCTTTCTGCTTCATATATTTATATAGACTGATGTTGGTCTTATCCTCCAACTTAGCAAAATTGCCAAATATAAGCACACACTGAAAGGGGAACAAAAAATGGAATACCGTAAAGAAGCTTTGCTTGTGTGATTTTCATGGGCTGCCCCCTTCCTAGAGCTTCACCTGTGTTCTCAGTCCACTCACGTGCCTGGGAGGCAGGCAGGTGATCACTGTGTCTTGCAGACAGGAAAGCCAGGGGAGTTCAAGTTCTTCAAGTTCTCCCATCTACAGAAAGCGTGAATTCCTTTCCCAACAAGGAGCACAGAGAAGGGGACTTAGGTTAGTAACACCAATAGTGGTGCCACCGGCCATTAACCTGGCATTTGGCAGGCCCTGGGCTGAGCCCTCGGCAGGAATCATCCTGTTGAAACATCACCGTGGCCCCTCAAGGTGTGTCCATTGCGGTCTCCACTATACAGATGAAGAAACGAGGCACAGAGCCCCTGAGTCAGGACTGAAATGGATGGTTGGTTGACTTCAGGGCCCATGTGACAAGCCAGTGGGCGGCCATGCGGGCTGCCATGCGGGCCACGACCCCAGGTGTCCTTCACACTCCCAGAGCCTCCCAGCTCTCAGCTTGTGCTGCTCCTGGGCCCTGGGGTTTGCAGAGAGAACAGCTCGGCTTTCCAGGAAGACGCCCTCAGCAGTACTTGACTCTCCCACTGTGCGGGTCCCGGCACTGGTCCTGTGGGCCTTGCTCTCAGGACCTAACACCTTTGACTTTTTTTCCTGCATTAAAGGGACATGTGGACTTGCCAGCTCAAGTGCATTTTCTCTATAGGAGAAACTTCCTATTTCATGGTTAAGCATTCTGTCTCCCAGGTGTGCTGAGTACAGTACTCAGCCTGATAGCTTTTACCTCTGACAACTCGAGAGAATATTTATGGAAATTATAAGTGCACATATGTGAGCACATTGGTTACCCTGTGTTGTGAGACCCGTTCTCACAACTAGTCTCACGATACACTAATGGCCATCCCAGTGTTTGTGGGTCGGGAGTCTGCCCACGCCTTTCCTGGCTCCTCTGATACAGCTTCTCTTGTTGGCTGCAAACAAGGTGCCAGCCGGGGCTGAGTCTCATCCGAAGGCTGGCTTGGAAGGATCTGCTTCTGAGCCTGCAGGACATGCAGAATGCAGTTCCTGGAGCTGCCTGACGGAGTCTCAGTTCCTAGATGACTGTTGCCACAGTTCCCTCTCATTTCCCAAACAAGTGCCCTCTCTGGCAAGGCCATTTGCTCCACCGAGATGGCCAGCTAAGGCACCAAGAGAGTCTGCCAGCAAGACAAGACCCGCAAGCTTTGTAACCTAGTCACAGAAGAGAGCGCCACCTGTTGGTTAGAAGCAGGTTGCTGTGTGCAACCACTCTTACCCCTAACCAGCTTACCCAGGGAGTGAGTGCCAACAGGCGGGGTTGTAGGGAACCATGTGTGTCGGTGAGGCAAAAGTGGTTCACATCCATGTGGGCCTGGCAGCCGGGAGCCTCTGCTTGTAGCCGCAGCTTCCTGGCTGCATTTGAGTTTCCCAGCGGCCCCAGGTTTGGTTTTGCCACAGCATCTTCCGTGCCTCTGCCTGACAGTTCTTTCCCACCCTCACCCCAACACTGGGCTTAGACTCACCTCTAACCAAGGTATCCTGTTCTTGGTCCTGGTCACCCATCCCCAGGCCAGGCCAGGCCCCATGTCAAGTGCTCTCCAAGTGCTAGTTGTCCATCAGAGTTCTGCCCACATCGGATCATGCACTTGGCCTCCCGGGTGGAATTTCAGCTCCACAGTGACAGAGTCAGTGGCCCACCTTGTTCCCTGCTGGGTCTGGTGCCTGGCACCTCTCAGCTGCTCGGTGCACACTGGCACAGTGAGTGAACAATCCCACCTTGTGTCTCCTTCTCTGTTTGACAGATGTGGCTTACTAGTCCTCTGTTCTTAAGCTTTTTGCCTTTGTACGACCTCTCTTGTAAATGAACAAGCACAGCATGAAGTCTCTTTTAAAAAAGAACACGTGTCCTACCGTTTGGTATGAAAAGGTAGGGAGGGATGGGAAAAACCCCCCTCAGAGATGCTACCACGCTGGGTTTTGAATGCTAGCTTTTGTATTGGGTGGACAACAAGCACTGATTGAATACTAATCAGAAGGGGTCGCTGCTAATATTACCTGGCTCCTCTGGGCCCCTGGGGAAGCGCTAGGGGGAGGACACGTGAAATATTCTAGGTGCGGATGTGGGACCAGGCTTTTCTGTAGCTTGTATTTAATGACCTACTGATGGTAAACGTAACTGCACTTACTATTTGTTTCCTTTTCCTTTCCCCATCGCCCATCTTAAACTTTTGAAGTGATTTTGACTCAAATAAGTAAAAACTCATTTGGGAGGTAAAACGACGTTCTAAAACAGAGCTCAGCTTCAGCAGCCACAGTGGAAGTGAGGAAGCCAGGCCAGTGTTCCAACCAGGAATTTCACTCTGTTTTTGCTGTGCTTGCTTCCATGGTTTTCCAAGGACCTTGGTTTGCCTTTCATTTATGTACATGTCAGTTGATTGCAATGGTTTGGGGAAAAATTTTTCTTTTTTACAAAAGTTTGAAAAGTTAACATGTGGATAAACTCTGCATTTCTTAGGGTTATACCCTATTTGTTTTTATAATACATTTTTCTCCTGATGTTTCCCATCATTTGGTAGGAATATAAAAACTAGGCTGGGATTATGAAATATCAAAGGAGGTTATCAAAGGAATAATGAAATTCCTGTTTTTGAAGAGTTTTAATATGAACAACAACTAGGTGTCCTAATTAGTTATGGGCCTGGGGATATGGACTCAAGATCCATTTGGTTCCACCAGTTAGCACACCCTTTTGTTTTCTGTTTATTCTGTTTAATGTGTAGGTGTGTGTGCACAGATATACACATATGCATTTATGCACATATGCAGGGAGATCTGGGTTTGATTTCCTAATATTTTACTAAGGGTTTTATGTCTGTTCACAAGAGAGATTGATCTGTGACATTTTTCTTGTTACATTTTGTCTGGTTTTGGTATCAGGGTTCTATGAGCTTCATAATAAGAGTCAGGAAGCTTTCCCTCCTTTTGTATTTTGTGAAAGAATTACAGATTGTTGTAATTTCCTTCTTAAATGTGGATAGAATTCGCTACTGGGCCTGGAGATGTGTGCATGTGTTGGGGAAAGGTGTTCGTTATTAATTCAATTTCTCTGAGAGATCTAAGGCTAAGCAGGTATTTCTCATTCTTGTGTCAGTTTTGGTCATTTGTATCTTTCAGAAAAAATGTCCATATCATCCGAGTTAAATGTATTGTCATAATATTTTTCATACTGTTTTGTTACCATTTCGTGTCTGCATTATCTGTAATGATGTCCTCCTCCCTAACGTTTGAAATTGTTAAATCATGTTATTCTCTCGTCTTCTCTTTTATCTTGCCAGGAATATAACAATTTTATCAGTTTTCAAACAACCGACTTTGGTTTCAGAGAGTTCCTGTCTGTTTTTATTGATTTCTGTCCTTTATTCTTTCTTTCCTTCCATTTTATCTTTGGGGTACTCTTGTTTTAGCTGCTTTTGGTGAATCCTTTGACAACTAACATTAAAAACATTCTCATTTTCTAGTATAGCCATTTAGAAATATAAACTCCCTGTAAAGTACTCCTTTAGTTGCATATCACAAATTTCTTTGGGATGTATTTAAATTATTGTTAGTTCAAAACACTAAAAATTTCCCTTGTAATGTTTTCTTTAGCTTATTTAGAAGTATTTTTCTTAATTGCATATTTGAGAATTTTTAAAGACAACTTTTGTCATTTCTAGTTTCATTTTCTTACGATTAGAGAGTGTATCCTTTACACATGTTGAAGCTTGTTTCAGCTTCAGCTTGTAGCTTATATTGGTGAACATTCCATGGGCATTTGCAAAGAAGGTATATTCTGCAGCTGTTGGACGGGGTGTTGTTCTACAAATTGTAGTTAGTTGATAGTGTTATTGAATCTTAAACAAGCTTACTGATGTTTTTAATCATTTCTATCAACTACTAAAGGAACAGTAAAACTTTTGATTAAAATTGTCAAGTTATCTATTTCTCCTTTCTGTTCTATTAGTTTTCTTCTTGGATTTGAAACTCTTAAGGTTTTTAAGGTTTATACACATATCACTAGGAATTTCCTATGTCTCTGGTAGTAATTCTTGTCCTGCAGTCTACTGTGACTGATTATTTATTTATTTATTTATTTAGTGCTAGGGACTGAACCCAGGCCTTGTGCGTGTGAGCCAAGCACTCCACCAGCTGAGCTATATCCCCAGCCTTAGCTGTGACTGATCTTAATACAGCCACTCTGACCTTCCTATGCTCAGGCATACACATGTATGCAAAGTGTCTTATTCCAATTTTTTAACTACTAATATGTCTATATTGATGCTGATAGTGAATTTCTTGTAAATAGTATGCAGTTGGCTTTGCATTTTAATCCATTCTGAGGGTATCTGCCTTTTAATTGGAGTATTTAATCCAATTTAATTACTCACAATAGAAGTTAAATTCACTATTTTATTATTTCTTATATATTTGCCCAGCATGTTCTTGTTTCTTTTCCTGTTTTCCTTTGGCTTGAATAGCATCCCCTATTTTTTAGCTGTATTTCTTAGTGTTATTATTATATTTCAGTGATTTCTATATGGATTGGAATATGTGTCTTTAACTTACAGAATTACAGAAGGAACATGCATCTGTGAGATCCAGAAAGGCTACCTGAAATTGATATGGACCAGTATTTTCATCTAGCAATTTTGGAGTTTTATATTTTTACATTTAAATCGTCATCCTTCTAGCATTTATTTTTATATACAGAATGAGAATAAAAATTCATTATTTAAACTTGGCTACCCAGCTGTGACTGCCATTTTATTTCAGTTGATTGGACTTAATACCTTGATCACATGCTACATTTCCATACATATTTGGGTCAATCCTCTCACGTTCATTGGCTTGGGTCGACCCATCTACTCATGTACTAGTAGTACTGCAGGCTTACTTATTGCTACCTGATAATTCTAGTATCTGGCAGATCTAGACACTTTATCCTCTCAAAATCTTTTTATACCTTCTTGATCACTTTCCACGTAAAGTTTAGAGTCTAAAATAAATCCCGTGGTGAGGATCAAAACTGCAGGTGAATTCTGAGAGGGATTAGCACTTTTTAAAATTTGTCTTGGTGTTGCAATTCCTCTTCAACAGGTTATGTTCATTTATGTTCTTCTTCCCTAGCTAGTGGTCTTTTGTTATTAATTGATCATATTATCTTTTGCCTATTTTCTTGATTCAAATATTTTTGCTTGAATGTTAAATTGGTTGTTGGTGTGTTAGGAGTTATCAAGCAACACTTGCCTTTCCCTCTCAGGTTCAGAACCAGCTGATTGCTCAAGAGGCTGCGTTAGAGATGACACCATCACTTTCTGGGGTGAGCCCTCTGCATCCGTGGGCTCCACATCTGCAGGGTCAAAGAACTGCAGATTGATAATATTTTTTAAAAATCTATGTCTGGTTAGGTTTACTAACCTGTACAGATTTTTCCATGTCATTGTTCCCTAAACAATACAGTATAACTATTTACAGAGCATTTACATGGTATCAGGTAGTGTAAGTAATCCAGAGATGACTGAAAGTACACAGGAGGATTGCATGGGTTATGCACAAATACTGTGCCATTGTACGTGGAAGATTTGAGCATCCCTGGATTTCAGTATCCTCAGGGGGGTCCTAGAATCGGTCCTCTGTGGATACCGAGGGAACTGTACTGAGAGGCTGATCAGAGAATTTGACTTCAGGTCTTTGGCCTGCGACTCCTTTTTTTTTTTTTTTTTTTTTTTTTTTTTTTTTTTTTTTTTTTTTTT
>PVHX01008624.1:0-11037 GCA_004024805.1 Geosciurus inauris
TGCCCACCAGCACGGCTGGATAGGACCAAGGGGGGAATGGAGTCTCCCCCCCAATTCCCAGGAACCTCAGCTTGACGCCTTGCTTGGGGAGGGGCATTCGCAGATGTGCTCAGTTAAGATGATGTCACACTGGGCTAGCGTGAGCCCCCATCCAATGACCACAAAAGAGGAGACACAGAGGAGAAGGCCACATGAGGACAGAAGTAGAGATTGGAGCAATGTATCCCCAGGCCAGGGACACCTGGGGCCGTCAGCAGCTGCTCGAGGCAGGAAGGATTCTCCCTGGAGCCTCCAGAGGACCTGTGGTCCCACCAAGATGGCACACTCACCCTTCTGGCCTCCAGAACCATGAAGGAGATGCTTCTATCATTGGAAGCCACCTGATTTCGTGGCACTGGGCAACCGCGGCCCTAGGAAATGAACACAGGTGGAGACCTGGAGCCCCTCCCTGCCTCCCCAGCCCACCCTCTAGAACACCCTGAGCCTCATCCTGCCTTGGGCCCTCTGTCCTCCTCTGACCCATCGGAGCTGGGACGCTGGTGACTCTCCAGGGAGTATCTCTAGATGTGACCTCTATGTTGTGTGTGGGAAGGGTCCTAAGTCTTTGGGGGGATCATCTTCCCCACTCAGAGCCGTTTCCTTACCTGACAAACCAGAGTAATAGCGTCATGGGGTTAATCCACAATATGATCTGGCACAGCCCAGGCTTCCCTGGGGGAGCAGCCATGTTCACCCCCAGCAGGGGTGCGACATGATTTATGAGGCTCCCCAGGGAGGAAAAGCCCCACCCTCACAGACTGGATGGAAGGCAGAACTGTTGGGATCTTCCTGCACGTGAGCATCCCTGCTAGGGCCAGCGTGGGGGGAGCCAGCTTTTGGCACCTGGGGGACACAATACCTCCCACACCCTTCAAGTTGACAGATAAAGCAGAGGACATCCAGAAAGAAAAAAAAAATCTGCATTTCAAGGAACAAATCATTTCTTAGTGTAAGTATATCCCAAATATTGTGTGGGATATACTTATGCTGTCAAATATGGGTTGTTGGCCTGAATTCCGTTTTAATCAGCAGCTTTGTGATTTTAGTTGAGAAATCGGGCCACCCTGGCCACCCCCTGATGGGCTTCTCCACCTGAGATGTGCAGCCCGGATCTAGCTGGGTCTTAGCGGGGAGGCCCAGGATGGCTGCCTGACTGGAGATAAACGCAGAGTCATCCTCTGCCTCCCGCCACCCCCACGCCTTGGTTTCTTGTCCTCCATGTGCAGAACACTCTTTCCTGTCCCACCTACGTCTCCTCATATGAGGAATCAATAACAATTTTAGGGAGAAAATACAGTTGTCATGGAAAAAAAATGGAGCAAATTCAGAGTTCATTAGGCAAGTTAATCAAATTGCCCAGCCGTGTCCGAGGCTGCTTCTGGGAATGTCTGGTCGCCGGCTCAATGTGGTTCCAGGTGGGTGTGGGGGTGCTCATGTTCAGAGTGGGGTGGCGCGGCTCCCCTGAGGTCATAGCACTGCAATGCCAGGAGGCCCAAGGGCCTGGCCCCAGGAGCTCTGGAAATTGTCATTTACGCCCAGGCAAGGGTGGACACACACCAGCTCTCCTGGGCCTTGTTCCTGGACCTGCTCACGAACAGAGCCGGGACTGAAAAGACCCGCACTGGCTGGACCAGTCTGTACTCTGCCACCATTCTAGGAGGGCCAGATGAGGTCCCCACATCTCACGGGGCTGCTCTTCCAACAACAATGCCAGGGCTGGCAGAGTGGCCCCTTCCCAAGCAACTCTGGGTCCCCCGCCACCTCCATGTCCCTGGTGGGCTAGCCCCCATCTGTACCAGTGATGGCGTCTCTGGATGCCAGAGGCCTGTGCTCCCTGGTGCACAGGACCCCAGGGCCAGAAAGCAGAGCTCTCCTCACATCCAGGGCTCTCAGGATCCACTTCCAGCAGCCAAAGACCATCCAGGCTGCAGTACCATGGGGTCACCTGGCTCCTCTGTGGCTTCCCTGAAAGGACCAACTTACTCTTGAGTTCCTTAACTGTATCCCTAAATAAAACTCAAGACTATTTATAATAATACAAAAATATTCAGACTCCAACAAAGTAAAATTCACAATGTCTGGCATCCAATTAAAAAAATGTAGACGTCCGAGTTTAGGTTTCCTGGACACGGGGACTGAGTGTAGGTCTCCAGGAAGCAGACACGGAGAAAGCAGGACAGCAGAGGAAGACAGGGACCAGCATGGAGCTTCCCCTGGAAGCTGGGCGTGGGCCTGACCCACCGAGATGCAGCGAAGCCGGGCTGCTTACCTTGCCTCCTGGCCAAGGTGATCCCAAGGGCATCAGGGCCCCTGATATGTGGGCTGCCCCACCCAGGGGCTGAGCAGGCTCCAGGGGAGTGGGGAGGCCTGAGAGAGACGGGCTCTTGAGGAGGACATTCCTGGTAAGTTCAGGAACTGCCCATGGTCTACAGGTGAACTTGGGGGTCTGGGGAAGACCACTGGGCACTGCTGCAGTCAAAGAATGTGCAGCGCCAGGGGCAGGACCCCTGCGAGGACAGGTCCAGCAGTTATGAGGTTCCTTGGACCTTGCCTTTAATCTTCCCTTCAAAATGGCTATAAATATCATATAGCCATGTTATAAATATCATAAAGGAGAAGATGAGACACTGAGGCTGAGGGACAGCCTTCAAAAAAGTGGGCACAAAGGACTCTGAAACATGACATTTTAGCAGAGACCCAAAGTCAAGTAGGACCCAAACATGAAAGGTCTGGAAAGAGCACATGCAAAGGCCCTGGGGTTTAGATAAGCTTGCATGATTTGGGGGAGGAGAAAAGTCTCTGTGGGCAGAACAACAAGAGGCTAAAGGGCAGGGTGGGGCCTGGGGCTTGCAGTGGCCTGTGTGTTTTATAGGGATTTTGATGTTATCTGCTGTGTGAGGAGCGCCTGTTGTGGGCAATATGATCTGACCTTTGAAGGATCCCTGAGGCTGCAGTATGGAGATTGGATTGACTGGGGATCACTGAGAAGATGTCCAGTGGAGAGGTGAGGGTGGAGGAGAGGCCTTCATCAGATTTGTATACCCCTGGGTAAAGGAGGGATAAGGTCAGATGACCCCCCTTTTAGAGCTGCCATGTGCCAAATGCAGCACTCAGGGACTTCCACAGACACTCCCAAAACCTCAAAGTAGGTGTTATTCCCATTTTTCAGAACTGGAAACTGAGGCTCAGAGATGACTAAAGAGTCCATAATGGACAGTCAGGACCCAGGTTCAGATCCAGTGCCATGCTCTCTCCATGCTAACTGGTTTCTCCCTTTCAACAAGGCTGGTTAATGCCATTTGAGTTGTCAGGGACTTTCGAGATTCCTGTGGTGATACTGTCCATCCTGTATCTCCCATTCTTCTGATAAAAATACTCAAAATTTCTGCTCCAGGAACCCTCCTCTCCTCTAGGACTGACTGCTCCAGGACTCCCATCCATTAAATTCTCCTGGTCCACCCACAGGGATTGTGACCCTCTCAGGCCAGTAAGGTGCAAAGGAAGGGTCTATGTGGCTGGAGGGAAGTGAAGCCCCAGAGCAGTGGCAGCTATTTTGCAGCCATGAGGGAAGCCAATACTGCTAAGGTAGCAAGTAGAGAAAGAAGAAATTGGATCCTGGGGATTGTCAAACAGCTGAACCAACCCCAACGCTGAAGCCCACCTTCTCAGGATGTTTTGGTTTTGTGAACATATAAAGAGCCTCTTTGTTTAAGAAAGTGTGAGTTGTGATTCCATTCCTTGCCACTTAAAGAGCATTGCCTGATACAATCCTTTGGTTTAGCTTTGCCCACAAGAGGAAGGACTGAGAGCCGGAGTGGAACAATTTCCTGAGGTCTCCCAGCAGGACTGTGACTCCAAGGCCAGTGTTTCTTGTCCCCTCAGGGACAGCCGCAGGGACATTAACCCCCAAGATCTCCTCCAGTGAGGTGTCCCCGAACCCCTCAGATGCACCAGGACAAGTGTGCACCTGTCCTTCACATCCTTGATGTAGTGTCATGTGACTGGCTCGGCTCCAGGGGAGAAGGTCACCCTTGGGTGACAGGTGTCACTAGGCTCCATGGGGCCCTGGCCTGAGCTCTCTGGGTGGCCTGGGGCACCATGGACTGGGAGGATGTCCAACTTGGAACCAGACCCCAAAGGGAGTCTGCCATGGTCAGCTTCTGCTGGGGCTAACACTCTTCCTCAGGTGAGGAGGGAGCTGGGGAGAGGACGTGAGGAAAGTTAGACCCCACAGTCTCTCGTGGCCCCACAGGAACCAGGCACAGCCTCTGGCCCCGTGTACAGTCAGACTCTGAAAGCCAAGGGAAGGGCAGAGACTGGAGGGGCAACTGAACAGGAAATATAGGGTCCTGTGGCCTCTGCGTCCTCCTCTGGTCTCCTCTCTGCCTCCCTGCCTCCACCACGCGCTCTCTACAGACAGACTTGGTCTAGGACTCTCTCAGCCTCTCCTGGTCAGAGGCCAGGAAGGGTTAACCAGAACAGTGCACCAAATCATAGTCAGAGAGAGACATTTTCAAAGACTTGATAAATAAATTACTGCTCATGTTTAATTCAAAGCTACTCCTGCCTACAGAGAACCCGGGCAAGAGGCGATCTTTCAATTAAAACAACTCTAAGGGGCTTCTGCCCTCTCCTGGGGCTTTCCAACCTCCCTGCTCTGGCCTGCCTGATGCTGCAGTGTTCCTGAAACAAACATAGAATAAAATGAACGGTCCTGATGTGGACTAGGGTCCCAAACTCAGTTCCCAGGTCACCCTCTGCCCTAACCTCACTGTCCCAAAATACCCCTTCTAAGTCACTTTCTCTCAGAACCCAGCTCTCTCTTCTCCATAGTTTTTGCCATTATGTGATATTTCTTTACACTTTACATATTTCATGATTATTTGTCTCCCCCGACTAGAAAGTCTCCTTCATGTGAACAGAACCTGGGCTTCTCTGCTTTCCTGCTGTATGACTAGCACATAAAACAGCCTTACACACATAGTGGAAGGTGCCCAGTAACTATTTGTGAATTGACATGAGAGAACAATGTATTAGCCTGTTTTCTGTTGCTATAATAAAATACTCGAGGCTGATATTTATGAAGAAAAAAGGTTTATTTAGCACACAGTTCTGGAGGTTCAAGAGCATGGTGCTGGCTTCTGCTCTGCTCTGGCGAGGCCCCTCTGGCTACATTAAATATGGCGGATATCATCATGGCGGAAGTGCTTCAGAGAGGGAGAGATCTCAGGGCAAGACAGGAAGCCAGAAAGATTCAGGGCTAGGCTCATTCTTTCTATAACAACTCACCAACCAGGGTCCCCTGAGAACTATACTAATCTCTTCAGAGGGTGATGCCCCCCAGTGACTTAATTACCTCCCACTGGGCCCTACCTCTTAAAGGGTCCACCATCTCCCAATACCGCCACACTGCAGACTAAGCTTCCAGAGCACAACCTTTGGGGGACACCCTCAAACCATATCCAAATCATAGTTAAGGAGAATGTCACACCCAGGAGCCTTTTCTAGGCTGAAAACCTCCAGCTTCTCCTTAGGGCAGCAGACTGAACTCTGGGTTGGCCCTGGGCAGTTCTCTGGGCTTAGAATTTCCAAGAAATAGCAAGAAGGCCAGAGAAATACAACAACACATTGATGGGTCTGCAGCAGGCCAGCACCACATGGAGCACTCTGGATGGACCCTTTCCTGCTGTCCTCACTGGAGCCCGTTTCACAGGTGAGCAAATCAGGGCACACTGAGATGAAGCTGCTTTCCCTGGTGCTGGGGAGCAGCCTTCGAACCCAGACCCTGTGCTTCTGGAGCAGGCAGCATCCCTCCTACTAAAAGGTGAGCACTTTGTATAGGACACAGGGTCCCGGGGAGTGTGGCTACTGCACATCTCAGCCTGGCTTTCTGACAGCGCAAGTGGCAGAACTCAGGCCCAGTGATAAAAGAAAGATCCACTATTTTCTCCATGTGCTGAGATCCAAAGAAGTTCTGAATCAATGTTTTGGACTCAAAACCTGTTCTTTCGTCTTTGCCAAAACCAGATCCTGTTCCCCAGGATAGCACTCATTTATATGAGTGGGTCTAGGTGCCAGCAGCCCAGATTAAGGCTCAATGTGACTTAATCCTGTTGGCAACATCATGCAGTTGACATTTTTAGACTCCATTTTCCCTATTAGAAAACTGAGATTCCAGAAGGTTGAGCAATCCAGTCGCCCTGCTAGGGAGGGTTAGAGTCAGGAATG
Organism: Geosciurus inauris; assembly: GCA_004024805.1. Taxonomy (NCBI): domain Eukaryota; kingdom Metazoa; phylum Chordata; class Mammalia; order Rodentia; family Sciuridae; genus Geosciurus; species Geosciurus inauris. The sequence goes on from PVHX01008624.1 coordinate 6,268, forward strand.
AAGGCCCTGGCCCCAGAGTCCTGCTCTTCTTACTGTGTAACCCCAGAGGTATTATAATGATAGCCATCATCTTCACTATCACCACCATCATTATCACCACTGCTAACATTTAATGAGCATTTACTATGTGCTGGGACTTGTATTTAGCATTCACAGGTGTTGATTTGCCCTAGTAGGCAAAGAGTATTTTAATTTCCATTTTGAAGGTGAAGAATCTGAGGTCCAGGTGGCTAAAGAAGGGCTTTTAAATGCAGGTTTTATTATTATTCAGATAAGGTAAGGTCAAAAGATCAGGAGAGAAGCCACTGCTCTTCCGGTTCCCAAGAGCAGAGGCTACAGAGTGTCCTGTAGAGAGAGACAGAGAAGGCACCAGGCTCCTTGAGGGGGAAGCCAGAGAGAGCCAGAGACGGGGAAATGTGGGCAAGAGTCTCTTGTGGAAATAAAGCAAGTTGGCTTAGGATTGGCTGATTTGGACCATTCTCGGTGGGTTCTGGGGCCAGGAGGGGGAGGAGTGTTGCCTTGTCTGGTACCTGGCCTAGGCGACTAGGCTATGGAGATTATTTACAATGCCAAGCAATTGGCTAGGCCTGGGAGGGGCCCTCTCTCCAGGGTCCTTAAGGCCCTAGACATCAAAGTACCAGAAACACTGTGGTTAGTGGGAAGCTCACCCTTGCTCACCCAGAACCAGACTTGGAAGCTTGGTAAGTCTGTTTCCAAGACTGCGCCTTCGCCTCCATACAGGATTTTTCTCTCTGCAACAAAATATTTGCTAATGCATGAGGGGAACTCAGGGGAGGTTATTATAGATATCAATATAGGAACAGAGAGGCACTCGTGCCTCATTGCGCAGGACTGGGGGCGGAAGCTGCAGGGGAGACAGGCAAGGCCTGCGGGCTGTCTGCGCCTCTCTCTAGCCGAGGAAGAGACCAGAGAGGGCCCCAGGAGCCCTCCGCTGTTGATTGTGTTGTTATTTCAGTCTGAGAGGAACCCAGCAAGGATGGGCCCCATCCTGACTGCGTTGTGACACCCAGCGCCCTGTTCCTGCACCCACATGCTTGGGGATGGGCAGCTGGAAGGGAAGCCACGGCCCAAACAGCAACATCTGGCAGAAGCTCCCAGGAGGAAAGTTCTTCTTTTGTTCCATATTAAGTCATTAAAATGGCAAAAGAGGAAAAAGGACTTTAATTTCTCCACCATATGCAGACACTATTTGAATGCCAGGGTACCTGGGGAGATGGGCCTGTCGTCCGCCAAATGGCCGCGCACGGAGCCAGCCAGGCACCTGAGCTGACGGTCCCTTGGGGGAGGACTTGGGGAGCCTAGTTGTGCCTGCTCAACCCTGAGTTCCTGGCTTTTCTCTGCTCCCCAGGAAAAAATTTTGCTTCGATTCCCTGGGAGGACAGGCAGTACTTGGGGTGTCAGGCCCCTGTCTACATGGCCATCCTGGGGCTGAGGCTGTAGCTCAGTGGTAGAGCAAACACTGAGCATGCGTGAGGCCCTGGGTTCCACCCCCAGCCACAAATTCATCAGCCAGTCAGTCCATCAATCAATCCATCAATCATTCTCCCTCCCAGCGCCTTTTAGCGGCCACAATCATTTTCCTGAACCTGCTGCCAAGGTCCTGAGTCCCCTGGGAGAGATTCCTCAGCTGTCCAGCCTGGTGCTACCTGCTTTCTGCCTGGACCGCCACCAACCATCTGCTGGAAGGAGGCGAGGCATCGAGCCTAGCAGTCTGGGTTTGAAAACCTGCTCCAGCCACTAAGATGGCCCATGGGACTCAGGTCAGAAGATTTGGCCTCTATGGGGCTCAGTGTCCTCATCTATAAAATGCAGTTAGGAATGAGTATTGCCTGGCACCAGGAGGTCTACAGTCAGTGTTGGCAACTCTACACACTAGATGTTCCCATTACTGGTAGCAGCCTGGCTGTGGCACCTGGTCCCTCACCTCCTGGTTTATCCAGTACTTACTAGAGTGTATTAGTTAGGTTAACTTAGGTTCTGCTGCTGTAACAAAAAACTCTCCAATCTCATGGCTTTGCTGTAGTTAATGTTTCTTTCTTGTTCACACAAATTCTGCTGCTAGGCCTGATGAATATCCAAGTCACCTGTCCCCTTTGTGGCATTCACACATCTGCATCTGACCTCAAGGTAGGAGGGAGTTGAGATGTTCCTGGGTCCAGATAGGGAAGAAAGTTAAATGTTGGGGAGCCAAGGGATGCTTCCCACTGCTGTAAATTAGCACAGTAGTAGCGGATATGCTCAAAGGGGCGACCATGGTACAGGTGCTGAACTTGTACAGTGTGAACTTGATCAACCCTCATAACAATCTTACGAGGTAGGCATTGCACAGATGGAGAAACGGAGGCTCAGAGAAATGATTTGCCTGAGGCCTGCACAACCATCCAGCTGGTGCCTCCTCTGGATGAACTGCACTGATAGGGACGGTTCATCACTAAAAAGAACACTCCCCAACAGGTCACTTGGCCACATCGATCTACAAGGAAGCCAGGCAAGTAGCTTCTCATCCTCCTTAGAAGAGGGAGGCAGAGGAAAGGGGACTGGAGATGGCTTTGGGCTTCCAATTTCTTCCTGTATCCCTGAGACAGGCAGATCCGGCAACATCACTTGGAATGTGACCTTGCACAAGGTATTTATTTGAATTTCAGTTTATTCATTTGAAAATGAGAACAATAACCATCCCTCCCTCCCCGGTTTGCTGCGCCTGGAATACAGTAAGTATTTAATAAACGGTAAATATCATTATCATTATTATAATGGGGAAACAATATTTACATAAAAAGAAAGACAGGCAGCAAGCTCGGTTACTGTATTTCTGGAAAATTACCGAACTATCCCAAATTACATAGAAATCTATTCCAAAAGTCCCCGCAGAGGTTGCTGGGAGTTTCACTTGAAGAGACCTAAGGCTGAGGGGGGAGGAACTCCCAGGCTGTTTTCCTTCAAGCTGATCTGAGGAGAAGAAGAGGGAAAGGACAGAGGAGGGACGTGGGCCAGGAGCCCCAGGGCCACAGCCGGGAGCCTGCACAGCCCAAGTGGGGCCCCGGCTCTGGAGGGGCCGTGAGGGCAGATCACGACTGGCTGCTCCTTTTCCTGGTGGAGGACCCTTTCCCCACCGTGTCCATTTGCTGCATTATTTTGGGGGCGTTTAGCAAGTAAAAGATGAATAGGGAGTTGGGGTGCTGCTGGGAAGAGCAGATGGACGGAAGTCCTGCAGAAGAAGGATCTGGACCTTGCTTAGCCACCCCAGTCACCTCAAAGAGCCTCGTGGTCCCTGGGGGGAGACTGGACGAGACAGACCACTGGGCTACCCAAGGTCGTTCCAGTTGGGGGTGGTCACAGCAGCCTTGCCAGCCCTGCCCCCCAGTTATGGGGAAGTCACATAGGCAGGTCCCCACATCCTGTACAGCCAGGAGCCATAGCCTCTGTGAGCCCAGGGGGTTGCTAACTGGTGCAATGTCTGGGACAGGAGAGGTGCCCCCGGAGTGGACAGGAGATGCCTGGTGCCACTCCGGTCACTGCCTGTGGATGCCGTCGAGTTGGCCTGACCTCCACAGCTCACTCTGCCTAATGTGAGTGTCAATCTCAGAGGACACAGGTGTGCCTGCCCTACAGCCTCCGGGGACTGGCTGCCCCCTTCCCAGCACCCAGTGCTCCAGTAGCAGTTGGCCTAGGAGAGACCCAGCAGTCGCTCTGCCTGGTAAGGCCACTCACACACACGGAGCATACATGGGGCACCAACTGTGTGCACGCCCCAGGCCACAGGGCTGCCTCCAGGCATTGTAGACATCCAGGTGTCTGCAGGCGGCTCTTGATTTTCATTTTAAATCTGATTTCCTCTCCCCAGTTCGTTTTTCTTAGAGTTGTTTCAGAGTCTGTCACTCCGAGAGACTCAAAGGGAAAATTAAATTAGGAGTCTCAGCGTCCTGATGGCTGAGGACAGACACGGGACAGTCAGCCCTCCTGGGGAATCGGAGTCCCTGGATGAGGTAGGTTTGGGGAGGAATCGGAAGACTGCCTGACACACTGGGTCCTCCTTCTCAGGCCTCAGCACCTAGGGATGGGCCTGGGGACAAACTGCCCATCAGCCCATCCCTTGTCCTTCCTGGACCCTGATTTTGCTCATTTATTTGAGCCTCTCATTTACTTCCAAGGCATTCTTGACTTAAGCCTTTGCATCTTCTGTTCCCTTAGTCAGGGATGCTCTTCCCTACAGTTCTGCACACAGTTGTACCTTTCCCCTTCCTCTCAACACAGAATGGCCACCCAGGTGCCCTCCACCCTCTGTGCCTTCCTTTCCAGTGTCTTAGTCTTTAGCAGCACTTACCTTGAAATTGTCTCATTTTATCCTTCACCTTCTACCAGGGGGCAGGTGTTGTGTCCCCAGTACCTAGAAAATCACATGGCCTATAGTAAGTGCTCAGTAAATGTTATGGAGTAATTGAAAGTAACTCATTTTAACAGATGAAATATCAGAAGACCAGAGGCAGATGTGCCGAAGTCCACACCATGGGTGTGGTGGTCCATATTCTGTTACTGTAACAAATACTTGAGGTCAGATAATATATAAAGAAAAGAGGTTTCAGTTTTGGAGGCTGGAAGTTCAAGGTCAGGGGACCCTATCTGTTTGGTTCTGGTGAGGGTCTTGTGGTGGGAGAGATCAGAAGCCAGGCAGCAGGGAAGGGCCAGTCTTGCTCTGTTTTCATTTTTACTTTTGAGACAGGGTCTCACTAAGTTGCTTAGAACATTGCT